>CM029375.1:18042588-18045088 GCA_017165825.1 Hepsetus odoe | reverse complement strand
ATTGCAAATGACAGGGGAGGCTTGAGCTGGAGGTGTCCGTGTTGAAAGATGCTGAGATTTTGTTGGTGACGAGGATGATGACAGGATTAGAAATGAGTGTATTAGATGGACAGCTCAGGTTAGATGTTTTGGGGAAAGTTAGAAGAAGCCAAGGTTCCACAGGTTTGGACATGTCCAGATGAGAGATGAGGAATATATTGGGAGGAGCATGTTGAAGATGGAACTGCCAGGAAAGAGGAGAAGTGGAAGACCAAAGAGGAGGTTTATGGACATGGTGAGAGAGGACAGGTGGTCGGTTTAACAGAGGAAGATGCAGATCAGATCACAGGAAGAAATGGAAATGGATGAATGCTGTGGCGACCCCTAAACGGGGGCAGCTGAAAGAAGAAGAAGATGCTAATGATGTTTCTGTTCATCATTAGCCAGAATACATTTTGTTAGCTTTATATTCAAATGAAGAAACATCTGGTTTGCTACCTACAGTCTGTTGAAAACTAAATACTAAATGTACTAAATGACATATTACATAAATACGTAAATACTTAAAATTCTTCTTATAATTGATCAAAGCTGCATAAAATTAATCAATATTTCAATGTCCCCACACTCAGCAGGGCAGCAGTGGCCTAGTGGTTAGGGAGTTGCCCCTGGATCGGAAAATTGTGGGTTCAATTCCCTCACCAGTAGGTTGCCCTGAGGTACCATTGAGCAAGGTACCATCCCCGTCACTGCTTTCAATAGCTGCCCCAGACACAAGACACTGTGATGCGTCACAATCATAAAATCTCACAGTGAAAGCTGCATAAAATTAATGTCAGTGTTAATGTCCACCAATGGTGGGTTTGTCAGGGGCAGGGTGGCCTTAGAGGTTAGGGAGTTGTGAATTGTTGGTTCAGTTCCCTCACCAGTAGGATAGTCACTTTCACTTGTCACCCAGGGGCTCCAACGCAGTGTCCAGGTGGCAGGATACTGCCTACAAATCCTACCATCAGCACTTAACATCAGATCTAAATCTCAAATTGCCCAGGACTGTCCTGTAGTTATAATTAGAAAACACTGGATAAGAACGTCAGCTAAATAATGTCAATATTGGATTATCAAGTAAACATTTTTTTTTTCATTCACAATATTTTTGTCTCATTTGGTTAATTTATTTCTATTTATGCAATGTTCTCATTCTTCTGTGAGAATATGATGATGTTTTAGATCATAATTATGCAAAAATATAGAAAAATATAAAAGACAAATTCTCAAGCATCGCTGTATATGTGCTGTATGTACTGGGCAATAAACAGTGCATTTTAATAATAATTGCGTAATAATATTTACACATCATATTTAGCTATTATTTTAACATTTGGTAAATTGGAAGGAACTTCAATGAACATTTCCACTATGATATAGGCTCTGTTTTGCTCTGGTCTGGTGGCTTCTGTGGTCCTTGGAGAGAGCCAGACCAAAACGTGGGGCAAAAATCTGCGAGTAATTTCTGCATTAATCTGTAGTGGAAATCTCCTTCACCGAAGGCCCTGAGCCAACACACTACGCCAGGGGACTACTTACTTCCCTACTTCTCTCACAGAACAACATATTAGTACTAAGAGAGAGAGACTGATTAGGCAATCAAACTATTAGTGGTGCATAAGAAACAGGCCTTACTCCAAGCACTCCCACACTGCAAGCTACATTATCACTGATCAATGATTAGGATAAAATCAATGATTAGCTCATAATCGCTCAATGTGATGGTAGAATTATGTAGTTATATGGGTCCTGATAGTCCACAGTGGATCGGGATGTCTGAATATGCCACACACACACACAGGCTGAACTAAATCATTATAATATATAGCTAGATTTTATTATGTCTATTTCAGATATAATAAAACCAGATATAAAATAAGTTTTAAAGACTGCAATTATTGTTTTGAAATTCTATATTCTCTCACAGAAGGTCCTGAGTTTGAGTCCAACAAGGGACAGTCCAGGTGCTTTCTGTGTAGAGTCTGCATGCTCTCCCCGAGACTGTGGGTTCTCCAGAGCCCAGGTTTCCTCCCAGAAGTAGTCCGGGAGACATGCACACTGGTATGACTGGAGATGCTAAATTGCTCCCTGGGTGTGTGTGTGTGTGTGTGTGTGTGTGTGTGTGTGTGTGTGTAAGAGATAGTAAAAGAGAAAAAGAGATAGTAAAGATACAGAGAGACACAGTGTTAGTGTGTTTGTCTGTATATTTGACCTGCGATGAACTGGTGACCTCTCCAAGGTGTTGCCCTGCCTCTGAGAGCTGGGATAGGCTCTGTGAGTGAGTGAGTGACTGAGATATTCTATACATTTACATGACATGATATTAATTTAATTTTCTTATCAATTATACCGCTACATATACAACAATTCCATGCCTGAACATGAAATGTTGTATATTGTTAACTTTTCAGCATAAAAGTTAACAAAATATATAAAAAGTATAGTTTTCCTTTTGTAAGAGAAGACTTGACAAAAT
>CM029375.1:17922588-18037588 GCA_017165825.1 Hepsetus odoe | reverse complement strand
GCCCATGGATCCCTTTGTGTGCTGTGAGCTAGGACAGGCTACAGCACTCCCGGCACCCTAGTTAGGACAAGTGTTTTCGTGAGCATTTTCTCTGTGATGGAACGGCGACCTGTCCAAGGTATTTCTCCACCTTCCTCAGCACCTCCCCTGACCCAGTTTAGGATAAGCAGAGAGCAGGATTTCAACCACAAGCATTCAGCCCTCATGTTTGAATGGATTTACAAATAAAATAGGCTGAAACATCTCATAAAAGTTATTCTGTTTTGCAAGTTTGTCTCATTTAGTGCATTTTCATGACAAATTATATCAACAGCGACCGAGTGGAAGGTAGATATTTGATGTTAAAGGCCCCACTTTTGGTATAATGGTAGTGTGCATTCAAGCTGCCATTCCACAAGTTTGTGCAAAGCCTTTGAAGGACAGGTAGTTACTTTTTGTTTACAAAAGCCATGGTAATGGTCATTGTAAAATGGTCACAGTTTTTCTTTGCTTGCAGTTCTGAAAGTTTCTCAGTGTTTCAGCCTTTTTTTTTAAGAAGAAGATTGTGTATCAGTGAGTCTGTATGGGTGTTTCTGAGCCCATTCCAGTATATTTCAACAATAATTTAATGATACAGAATAAGATAGGTTTGCTAACTAATATCATGGAAGGATATTTCCATACTGTTCCATACTGCTTGACACTAACCTCCCTGAACACTTCGCTCAGAGATTGGCCCCTGAGTGAGAAGTGACGGCTGTATAACTGTCCGCATCCCTGACTTCACCTCTGACATGTGACTGATTTGGCATCAGAGCAAAGTGAAGTGCCAATCTCTCCCTGCTGGAGTCCAGAACAGTCGGATCATGTTTAACTGGGCGTTCTCTTCTCCTCCTTTTCCTTCCCTCTCTCTGTATTTCCACCCCTCACACTTTCTGTGTAAGGGCTCGTCATTGTCTACTTTGGCAACAGACACAGACAGACTTTCTTCCCTCGTGAATCGTATGAAGTGCATCTGTGTTTGATTGGATTATCTAATCAATAGAACATTTCTTTTTTTCTGGAAAGAGCTGCAAACTAAATGTGGTCAGAAGAACACACGAATGGTGTCCATAATTTATGCCCATTTTCAGCGGAATAGTTGTCCTGATGGAGCCAGGCAAGCTAAAGTGAAAGTGACTATCTGTCATCGAATACATAATATGCATTCTCTGCATTTAACCCATTCACACACAGAGGAGCAGCCATACATCCAGCCTCTGGGGGCAGTGATAAGAACGGTACCATGTTCGAGAGAACCCTAGGGAAACCTAATTTAACTTGAACCCAAAACATTGCAATTATGGGGTCTCATTCCTAACCAGTGGGCCACCGCTGCCCCATCTCCAACTACAGCTATCAGTAATTTCCATGAATGGCTGTTCAATTCATATTAAAGACATATACATATTTAAAGGGATCATTTTTACACTTTTACAATTTTCCAATGTAGTTTCCAATGAGCTGATGCTGTGAAATCGAAATTGTGTTACTAATAGTCAGAACTAAAGCAGTAAGTCTAATATTGTCAGTTCTAGAAGTCAAATATATAGTTTCTAAAAAATTGCATCCCTTCACAAACCATACCCAGCTCTTCATTAGGGCAGCACAGCCTTTTCAGCGTGGGTTAGGAAATAATATGTTAGGAAATAATATGTGTTTGACTGCTGACCCAGAATCTTTTTTAGTGTTTCTGTGGCAACAACCTTCATAATCCAAGGTCCAAGATCATCCCTAGTATGGCAATAGCAGAACAGTGAGCTCCATTTTATCTGTTTTTGTTAATTTACTTCTAAAGTTTGTTAACATTTCCAGTTCTAAATTAAAGAAGAAAAATTTGACACACATCAAGCCGTATTTGGTTGATTGAATCTGGTATAAGTATAAATTTTGTTTAAACTTTTCCCTAATGGTTTTTGTGGCCTGTGAAATTATACATTACCAGTTTGAACACATTCCAATTTGGCCCCTGTAAATGAATATACCAAGTGGCATCATATCCTGTAGCCAGCTTTTGCTCCCATCTGTCCTCCTTTTCCGGTGGAAGGAGAGCTGGATCGAGTCCCACAGTTAGTGACAGAGGAAAAGGGGGTGAGAAACGTGTGCCCAACACTTCCTGTTTAGACTCTGATTGACGGCCACTGCTGGGCTTTGCCCTCCTCCCACTGGTACTTTCAGTCTGTTGTCCCTTTAGTGGCCTGAGATTTGTTTGATGGACCGATAACCACTTAGGCTTTATGAAGAGAGAGGAAAAAAGGAAGACAGAGTGGGAAAGCTGTTTGAAAGAAGACTGGACTCTTGTAAGTCTTCAGCAAACACTATCCCTTCAATATTCTGGTTATATTTTCCTGTAGTTTCCCATAAATCCTAAAAATAGGTGCCATAGGGATTACGTGTTCTAAACTTTTACTCCATATGCTACATATTCTATTATCTGAGTCAAGGTCTTTAGTGCACTCATATTTTATCCTAATAAGTCTGTATAAGCAGCCAGATACCCCTCCGAAGTGTGGCTTTTCTGTAGTTGGTTACTTGCCCCTTTTTTGGACCTCAGAGTCAAAGCAGATGCTTGTATGTTTTTTTCTGAATATGATTACATCCTATGAATAAGAGGGTCTTTAAAGAATCAAAAGTCGAATATTTCTACATTCAAACTAAAGGCAAGCTAACAGTCCTGCCCTTTGATCTGAAATAAGACAAATAATATCCCAATCAAAAACATTAACTTTGTCCAAAGTGTTAGTTTCTTTGGGATAAGTAGACCCTGTTGAATAGCTGATGTTGGATAATCAATTTTAAACATACTTTTTTAATTATTCAGTTTTTGCATCATTTCTATGCATATTCCTATATTTCAACTCTTTAAAGACTTAATAATTCTGGAAATGAATATTCAGGGGGAAATCTACAATAGACAAGGTTTCTGCTTAGTAAAGGCATATGTCTTTACAGGTCTGTATGGATTTTTATGAGCTAGGCTTTGGTCAGCTCATGGTTTTACAGACAGAACGTTTCGATGTTTGGACTATGTTTTAATAAGGATATACAGGGTGCACCATAAATTGCAAAAAAAATGGTATCATGCCCTTACCTCCTTTATTTTTGAACTGTCACCACACATACTTCATATAATGTACTCTGGAAAATGTAATTCCAGTGAAGACCTTCAGCATGCCTTGATCATATTTTAAGGGAAGGACTACATACTAGTTGCCAAAAATGTTTTCCAAAGCTGAGAGGTTTTGTGACCTTGCATGACCTTGCAAAATCCCTTGCCTTTCCGTACGGCAGATTGTCATTTACAGGATATTGTAGAATGAGTGCAGCAGCCAGGCCTCAAATTGGGTCAAACTCTACTAATAACTCAGTAAGATAAGGACTCATTCCATCCAACCACCGCTGGCCCTTCTGAATATGTCTATGCATTTCCGTATTTTGCCCACAATAGCTGGAATGAGGAGAAAAAAGCAGGACGCAAGGCTTCGTTCCCGACGCCTGTGGTCCAGCCTGGCCTGACTGCTGCATTCTTAACTCCCCTTATCAAACATCTGTGCTCTGAAGGAAACTGTAGACTAGAGGACCCCACAACCAGTTATGCTGCCCACCAGCAAAAAGAAAGAGACTCTAAAAATACAAGCAAAACCTCTGCTTTCTAACAAGCAGCGGCTTGAGTGCCTGCGTAATCGAATCTGTAGGTATAAGCACCTTTGTATGTTTTCTCTCTAATACTAATATTCAACATGCCATTGACCTGCAGAGTAAAGTCTGTATATTTATTTGTATAAGCATTGAATCTGTGATTCTACATGAAGACTAAGGAGCCTCCAGCTCACCAATACACAGAGGAGAGTTTTAGTAATAAGTTACTATAATCATGACAAAATAATCAAAGCTCTCATCACAACATGTCTATGTGTGCCTTCTTGTCCTTGACTGTGTGTGTGTGTGTGTGTGTGTGTGTGTGTGTGTGTGTGTGTGTGTGAGTGTGTGTGTGTGTGTTCTACATTCCTCATATGAATCAGTTTGAGCTGCGGCTGTATCCTGTGAGAGGCACTAATGGCCGCTGTTTGTAATTGCGCTCAGTGGAGTGGAAAGGGCAGGCCAGCGATAAGCTCTCTGTCCCTGGTTAAGTAAACTCAGCAGGTCAGAGGGGAATGGGCATGGAGATGGCCCTTTTTATTCCGTCTGACCATTAACATTAAATGCACTGCCCCAAATGCATTTTCTCTCTGCGTGTCATTGCAGCTGCAACCCAAGTTGGTCTCATTCTGTGCAGCACATTCACCAGCTCAGTAACAAAATACACAGATCCCCTTGCAGACGGTTCACTAAAGTGGTACTTTGCAGAACAATCAACCTTACAGACATTTCTTCTTAAACTCAGAGGTTTCAGTTTACTTTATATGGCGTTATGACCAATGCATTGTAGCAAAGAGGCAATGAAAGCTTATACCAGCTATTTAGCATCATTCAAACTACATGGATAAAGCCTAATAAGGGTTAGGATGTATCATAATAATATTTAATAATATTATTCAGATTGTGTCAAGTATTCTGATAAAAGGCATTCAGAATATTGGACCTAAGGATTTGTATTACTCGTTACATTACTACTTGACCTACGGGTTTGTATTACTTGTTACATTTTGACAAGGCATTGCTCAGAATACAGTAACTTTTAATATATTTAGGGGAATGCATTTACCATTCAAGCCTAAATATTAACACACAATAAAACATCTACATTTATGCATTTCTCAGACACTCTTAAAGCAGCTTACTATTTAAGCATGTTACAGGCTTATGAGAACATTGCGTGGTTGTGCAGGCAGAACATCAAACAACTGAATGTCTGAGAAGAACTGCATTGTCACCATCTTCATTCAGTTTCTGTTACTCCACTTTCTGCATTCCAAGATATTTTTACACCCAAAACAAAATACAGCATTTATTTATCTTTAATGTTCTCTTAGATAAAGAGTATGCAAATGTTATTTCATCATTTCGATCGCCATCCAAGTTAAACTGTATTTGTTTGTTTTTGCACACTTTGAGTCCGATGATAAATGGGAAGAAAAGCAAAATAAAGGAAAAAATAACATACAAGGAAGGTGTCAGAAGAACTGTCCGCATTGCTGTCACAGCATATAGGTGCACTTTGGGAAACTATAACAAACATCAACTTATATGGGTGGTTTACCTAAGCAAAGCACAGCAACATGGTTAAGCTCAGCTTACTGTACCTGATCATAAGAGTCAATGGCTAATGATAATCTGATCCATGGTGCTTTGGTCCTATCCTGAATAATATGCCACAGTACATGTATGTGAACTCCTAAGTCACCATGATGTAGGATATAGTGAACATACTTAGAACTGCATTCACTGCATTCAGGTTCCAGTTCTTTTGTGGGTTTGAAAAAGATCAAAGGGCCTTTTAGGCTACCTAGAGGATAACTAAGCAAAGCTCTGTATTTGTTTGTGGGTTTCTCAGTGCAGAATGAATGAAAAAAGCTTCTCTTTGCACTGAAACAGAAACTCAGAAAATGCTGAAAGATCATCTCAGTGATATCACTCATTTAAGGCCTGACCTCTTGTATGACCTCTCAATTTTAAGCCAGTCTGTTTAATTCCATTAATGCTAACTGCTGCACGTATACTAAGTCTCTAAGCAAGGAAGGAATTGGAAATATGCACCACAAAGGAAAAACAACTCAGAACTATTCTCCCCACAAGTGCACATAAGTGTGTGTGTGTGTGTGTGTGTGTGTGCACATGAGTAATTCTCTGAAGTAATTAAGATATGGTTTAGTGGAGTCCGTGTGTATTTGGTTGTGTGTTTTGGGAAAGCGTTGAGGTTCACCAGAGTGATGAATCTGACTGATCTGGCAGTGCTTGGGCAGTGTGGAGTTCCCTATTGTTGTTGTAGCCAATGGTGCCATAAACCGTTGTTTGCTGTAAATAATAAAGCCAGCACTGTGGCACGAACAGAGCTATAGCCATGTCTGTAAAAATAAAAAAATTAAAAAAATAAAACACTGCCACAATGGCATTCTCTGTGAGGGCCAAATTGACTGGAAGATGGTTTGTGGACTAGTGCATGTGTGTTTTTGGACAAGAGGCACCATGGTCCAGGTTAGAGTCATGCTGTTTCTCATTAGCGTGGGAGTGAAGGTAGTGCTGGTGTTCTGGTACAAACACGGCCTTGTAATCGGCCTGGTTATATTGGGATTTTGCCACTGTTACGGTTTCCTCAAAAGAGGCCAGACTCTCAAAATCACAAATCCTACCATTCACTTTCCATTTCTCTCACTTCTGTTCTTTCCATCACCCTCCCTCCATATCATAGTGTTGGCAGAGGCCTTCAGTGCTGAGCAGAAGGTGCTACAGGTATGAAAAGGTGGCGCATTGTTGACTGTGGCTTTGAACTTCTGGAAAAGTATGGTGTGTTTTTGGCAAGCTTAATGCAAAATCCCATGGATATACTGGAAAACACATTAGGACAAATAATTGAATCCCATTTTGCTATTCTATAACAAATTAGGAGCTGTAAAATATTACATGATGCCATGTCCAGATTGCATTACATTGCATTTCAGCTTTACACTATACGTACCACCATGTTAGTATGTTCTCATGGCTCGTATTCTAGTTATCTACCAAAATTACTAGTTCTTCAGATTTAATTCACTTTTTTTTAAGTCACTTTTTTATCAGTTGACCAGAGTTCAATATTCTCACTACTCTCCATGTTATTTGCAATTATCTTTTCAACTAGATCAGGCTCTCCTTTTTGAGCTTTGACTCTTTGAAACCTCACTACCTCATTGTTCTCCCACCTATTTTTAATATTTAGCTAGTCGAAAAGAACAAAAATTAATTTAAAAGAAATTTTTAAAAATGTATTTTATTCACTACACTTTCAATGTACAACTTATCACAAATTGTAGAGATTGCAGTGGCTTTGAAAAGTTTATTCAATGGAGGGTTTTATTAGGCTGGACTAAAATACTATATAAAAATGAATGCAATCTGTTTTCTGAACAAAGACATACTTCTTATGTATATGGTATATGGTCAAATAATGTCACTCACTCAGTGTCATGCAGTGAAGAAAATGAATCCTGTCACTTTGCTTCTTTCAAACATTTTCATATCTACACTTGGCCTTGGCCTCCCTGCCCTTTCATTACTGACAGCTGAATAAATGTGACGAGAACAAATGTGCCTTTGTGTGACAGAGATGCAGAAAAAGTGCAAGAAAGAATAAAACTCTGGTGTATCTGGCCTTTTAATGAAGGGAAACCTTTTTAACGGTACAAAACCTGAGGCACCCTCTGAGAAAGGGCCAATTGGTCATACAACACATTGACACCAATAACTCCACTGCCAGACCAAAGGTACATTTCAACAGGCCATGCAGGTCATAATACTTAACTATTCCAGATTGAGTTTCTGTCTCATTGTGCCATTGATTGGCTGTGTGCTGAAAATGTTTCACAAAAGTGTTAAACGAGACCACATGGTGGTGAACAATTAACTATTTGCCATTATTTCTTAGAGATGTGCTGGTCTAATCAATGTCCATGTGCATTTGATTGAGGACACGGAACAGATATTAAGATGAAGACATATCTCAGTATTTTGAGCACTGTATTCTATGAATGTGTTCTAATATCATTTTATTATGCTCAGTTTATTCGTTTCATATTCATTGTAATTTAGATTCCTAAAATAAAAACCTTCATCTTCATTTATATTACTGGAGAATTCCAGATGCAACCCATAGACGTATATGCCCCCTGAGGCGGTATTAATTAAATGGCTCTGGCTTAATTACAGTAATATACTAACCTGTCTGAATTCACTTCATCATCTCCCACGCTGCACAATGGCTCATTACCTCTTAAGGGTCAGCTGAGGAACAAAGGCTGGCAGTGTTTGATGCATGGGGGATGTTGCACAGGGTTTAAAACAGTTCACCTACAGCTGTAACATCATTAACCTGCAGCTTGCACTGGATACCTGTGTTAACCAGATGTTGGAACAAACCCTTAAAGGTGTTGTCTTTTTACCTTGCTTAAATAATTTGAAAACCTAAACTGATATTTACATTGTGTCAGACTTTCTTGATTAAAGGACCAATAGAAGGTCCAGAATTCTGTGAACGTTTTTACTTCATTTTGCAAAACAAATTAAGCTGGTTTCTGTTTTGTTACTACAGCATAAGTAATTATTATCGGGATCTATTGATGATTAATTCTAGATATGTGATAAGACTGGTATTCCTTTGCAACGGGAGAGAGAGCTGCATTGTAATAATAAACAGCCACAATTAATGCAATACATTTTCAACTGCTTTCGTTAAACTAGTAACAGAGAAGATCTAAAGTAAAGTTTAATATAAATATAATTAAGATAATAGTCTTTGACTTAACCAGAAAAAGCCCTACTAGGACTAGTGGACCCTAGGTTTTAATTCCAGATTATATTTGATAGAATAAACCCATGATGGTGAACGGAAGGCTTTTTTATTTTTGACCCATTGTCAAAATACAAATTATCATTAATGTGAGTGTAAACCCATATTTCTGTTATTCTTGGAATTCTATTTGCCTGTATTGGTAATAGCTGAATTTCCGACCATTAATATCCCACTTAGGTATGTCAGTCTCCTTTACCTGAGGACGAGTTTCCTCTCCATTGAGACTTGAGTCAAAGTGTCCTGGAGGCTCCTCACACTTATGACCTTTAAGAGTGCCTCTGCATATGTGCATGGGTGTGAGGTTAAAGTTAAAGGTGAAAGGGCACAGGAAGCCCTAGAGGGCTTGATTAGGAGGGTCGTCCTGTGTTAAGCTCAGTGCACCTGCACTGTTAGGCCCAGGGGACAGAGTGTGTGAGTGGCCATTCTACAGAGGACTGGAAGTTTGGCTTCAAGCACACCATTCATGCTACACACATTCACATGTGACTGTTCCTCCTCACAAAGCACCCTGCAAAATGATGCCCATAATCACTTCTCGGTCTTGTATGGAAACTAGGTACACAAATGTTACCTTTTAGTTTTTGTTCTCCAAACATACCACTTTCCTTGTACGTTTTCTTTGTCATTTACTTTTAAACCACATCCTGTCCCTGTATTCCTTTTTCTTTCAGAGGGGCCTTTGAAGAGGTTTGTTTTGCTCCAAATTCAAAACTCTACAAAGGCTCTTGGGCAGGGCGGTCTATAGAACATCTGAATGATCTGCCCTTTGGCAGTAATGCAGTACTCCTAAAAGAGAACCCTTTGTGGATTGACCTCATGTTGCAGTGGCGTCATCAAGGCATTCACCAATTATCTCCCAGGGCAAAATCTGACAGGTTGACATTCTAATTGGTCAATAACTCTTCCTTGCCTAGTTAGAACCAGCTCTTGAACACAAGAGGTCCAGAGAGCTTATGCTGTTCCTCGGGCACTCTCAGATAAGCAACTCTTACAAATGACATTCTTAGAGGCCCACTGTCAGGCTATAGGGGTATTGGTGAAAGATGGGACTCTGAACTTTTGTGATGGCTATAGAGGCAAGGTAGCAGAAAAAAAATATTACTCTGAAATGAGAATGTGTTATTCTGGGCAGCATATTAAACTGATGAAAAGGAACATTTCCAAGTGGATCTTGACTTGTTTCTAAAACAAAAACGTGTTGGTATAGAACATTTATATTACATGATATACAAGATATTTAAAGATTAGGAAGGCCTCGTGGTTAAGAGATCTTGAAGGAACAAATTAAAACCTTTTTTTCAGAGGGATAAAAGTGGTTCATCTGTAGCACTGTTTTTTTGTAAATGTGTTTCAAAGAGTATCAGATACCAGTTTAGAGCCAGGGCAGCAGGTTTAATTGATCAAAGCCCTCCTTTCTTTTTCCATGAAAAAAGCATCAAAATTAAGATTTCATTTTTGCAAAAGGTATTTCATGTTTTATTTTAAGCTTCTAAGAGACATGCTGACATTTGCCTCTTCTGCTTATAGCATTTCTAATCCAAAGCCTGAAATATAGAGTGTAGCCATAGAGACCATATTACGCAATAGTTTAATCATGACGTTTTTAGTGTCCTAATTTTACTCTTTACTCTTTTAGAACACTATTGTGATGACCAATAATTTCATATTCAGTCGGTTAGCACTGTACAAACTTCAGTCACCACACATTTGCCTCAAACCATTCTGAGTGGTTAAGAAATGCAGACATGAGTCATTTTTGGAAGAAAAACAGCAAAAAGCAAGTTTGCCACAGATGTCTGTATTGTTTATGACCAAATCAAATGGCATAAACATATTGTTTGTAGAAAGTGAAGAGAAGGAAGTGGGTACTCACTTTTAGCACTGCCCAGAAAAAGAGTAGAAGTGAGCTGTTATTTAATCTGATAATAATTTTTTTACCACTGTCATTAGGTTGGGAATTAGTTGTGCAATGGTCAGCATCACAGTTTTTCTGTCATTTTTACTGAATTTTTCAAAGTCAAGTTTGAGGTAGTGGGGCAGCGGTGGCCTAGTGGTTAGGGCGTCGGCCACATGATCGGAGGATCAGGGGTTTGAACCCATTCCCAGTAGGTTGCCCTGAGGTACCCTTGAGCAAGGTGCTGTCCCCGTCCCGCTCCTCCCTGCGATGGGCTGGTGACCTGTCCAGGGTGCGTCCCCCGTCCTTGCCCTGTGTGCGCTGGGTTGGACACCAGCGCGACCCCGTTTGGGACAAGCGGCAGATGATGGATGGATGGATGGATGGAAGTTTGAGGTAGGAAAATATTTATTTGTTTGATTAATGAAACAGAACCTACAAATGTAAAAACATTAATAAATGCTTTGTCAAGTTCCTCCATATTTAAAAACCCCCTTTTCACAGGATATAACAGTGTTTTACATGAGATTAATATAGCCAAGGGTTCACTGCCTTCAGAAAAAGACTGACATGACATATGAGAAATTGACAAAAATGTCAATACGTACATTACTCCTCATCTAAAACTAATCGATTCTAATCGATTCTAATTGACTAAACCTTATCCATTCAGGCTTTTGAATGGCTGCTCTTACTGTTTAACAAATAAAAGTCTTTCTTGTCTGAGGCAGATGTGCAGTGTCAGCTGTATTTAATGAAGAAAAAATAGTGTTTATTTTTGCTGAAAATTCCTGACACCTAAAAACTTCCTTGACTTCCTTGACTTGACTGGAGCTGACTCGAGTTCTGTCTCCAGTGCCTTAGTGACAGTTGTGTGCTAGCTCTGTGTTGCCATATTTCACCGAG
Organism: Hepsetus odoe; assembly: GCA_017165825.1. NCBI lineage: Eukaryota > Metazoa > Chordata > Actinopteri > Characiformes > Hepsetidae > Hepsetus > Hepsetus odoe. Next base: position 18,026,285 of record CM029375.1, on the reverse strand, counting down.
TGTTAATCTTGGGTTAGCCCTAGCTCTTCTCCTCCATCTGTCCATCATTGCGGGGTTCAGCAGGAGTCAGGCAGGCTTCAAGACCTAACCTCTGAGCCTCTTTTGGCCGTGGTAGCATTGCATATTTCACTCCAGTGCAAGGATACCCAACACCCCCATTCATTTTCCTCACGGGACAGCCCTTGGCCTTCAACTCCCAGCAGACATCAGGAGGAAATGTAGTGTCACTGTCCACCAGGAGAAATGCTTCCAGCTTTGTCTTTCTGACAGAAGTGGTTCACCAAGCCAGACGAAATCCCTTTTCCATCAGTGGAGGTCTCATGCTCTCGAGTAGCCATACAGCCCCTATAATCAATCATATCCCCAAGATCTGTGCATTTTTCATCTGATTAGGTTCCTGAGAGCATGTGGAAGTAGAGAGGTCTGGGAGTGATTACAGTGATTAGAAATATGCATACAGCTACATGGTGTGATATGGCACACCTGTCCTGAAGGGGATTTGGTTGGTTTTGCACTGATGGCTATGAGGTGGGGGTAGAGGCCAGTGATTCTTATGCTTTTCTTACTAAAATGAAACTTTTAGACATTTTAAATTCAACAAATTTTAACCATTGGATTGAATTCAGATTTTCTAATGATACTGTAATTTAATGTCATTGTGCCTATGAGACTGATCTATTCAATGACCTCAACTTTCCTTTTTAAACTGAGCCTTACAGGGAGGAGTGAAACTAATTGACAAAACAGGCAAATTTAACAGAATTGCATTGGCTTTAGCAAGTGCACATAAACAAAGAATGAAAAGTTAACTATTCCTGCAGCTTAATTTCCAAATATATTCCTGCATCTTAATTTCCAAATATATCCTTACTTGAAAAGCAGTCTGGACTGACACACTCCTTACAATGCATCCAACCCATTGTAAATCAAAGGTTGATTGGTTGATGACACTTTTGATTTCTTTTTATGTTGATGCACAATCTGGTATGGCAGGACACCAATCCAATCAATCCTGACGGCCAATCAGTCCTTGATTATATCCTTTTACGTTTGGAGTCTAACCTTATACGTCTGTACAAACATGATTCTGTCAAATAAACTAAAATGAAAGATATATATTTTTATGTTCCCTGAGGGTATTCTCTGAAGATATGCATAATGTCTCTGGATTTCTGTATATTTGAAATACCATGTTCATTCTTTTTCTTAGTCAGGCTTATACTGGCAGACAAATTGGCACATTTGACAGCCTTTGCATTGTCTTCTTTGTAACTGTTATCATTTCCCAATGTGACTTAAACCAACAGCTCATCAATCAGCCTTGAAGTGGACCATCAGAAGAAGAAAACCATTTTTCATCTTGTTCTCGGCTGGCATGTGCTCCAATTTAGTGGCGTCTTCACTGTCTTTCACAAAACGTGTGTGTGTGTGTGTGTGTTTGTGTGTGCGTGCGTACATGTGTGTGAGCTGTGTGTGTTTCCTCAGGTTATTTCAATACATTGTAGTAAACACACAACACGAATCAAGTGCACAAACCTCTTTTGAACAGTCACAGAAATCTGGCCCTGCTATCTCTTCAAAAACCGCTCCATCATCATTCTGTCAGATCTCATCCTGCCTTCACACAGAACCCTTAGATTACGCATCAGTGGACCATTTGAAAGAATACAAAAGGTGTGTCAGTACAATAAGAATATCCATCAGCATGGATAAATGTTTTTTGACAGGAATGGGGAGACTACAACAATACACACTAATGTGTGTGTGTATGGACTCAGCTAAATGGACCTCCATGACAATGTTTAATCATGGAGTGCTGTGTTTAGAGCTTTGTCCAGGGAGGAAACGCAGGCCTCCTGGCAGAGAGAAGGTCAGCATTGGCCTTTGAAGTGCTGATGTAGCCGCTCCTACTCTGGTGGTCTTAGCAGGGTAACTGGATGATTTGATGGATAAACACACCTGCTGTGGCTTTGCTCACTGTTGGAGAAGAGGCATTTCCAGGCACAAATGGGTATCTTTCCTGTGCCAGTCTGCCACTTCCTGTCTGCAAAGCTGGCATGTGCCTCTATGAGTATCTTTATTCAATTACACTGTAACCCTCACAAATAGACTTTCTTATTGTATCTTATTTTGTGCTGACATTCTGAGGTTTCCATAGAATGCTGTTCTGAGATACACACATATCAGAGAAAATGTCTTATGAAGTCAATATTTAAGAAGTCAACATTTTAAATCTTTTGCTATCAGTAAGATGTGGTCAAGAAAGAGATTCTGAAACTGTATGCCTCACACGTGTGTGCTTTTGAAATTATTTGACAATATATGATTCAAAGGTACAGCACATGTGAATATCAATTCATCCCAAAACCCCAAAGTCTCACTAATGTCTTCTCAGTGATGTTATGGCCGTGCTGGAGATTAGTCAGGGTTCAATGGGCCAGGGGGTCATTTTCAGTCTGTTTCCTGTCTGTTGCGTTGTCACACACACACACATACACACACACACACACACACACACACACACACACACACACCGAGCATTCTCATATTTCTGTCCTCTTAGAGCATCCTAGTGGCTTGCATGCTTCATTAACATGACTTATTGAGGCTGTTTTGATCAGGCAAGATCTATGGCCAGACCAAACAGGAACGTGTTTGGTCTCTTGCAGACACACATTTGTGTGATTGATCTCACTTGATCTTGTGACTTACCTTTTTCTCTATTCTTTCCCTCTCTCTCTAACACACATACACACACACACACGCACACACATACGCACACACGCACACACATACACACACACTTCCCATCTTGAGCACTGTCAGGAAAACACGTCACAGTAATGTGATGAAAGGTAAGGGGTCTTGCATAGGTTTGTCATAACAATGATGTTTTCATTAGTCACTGCTGACACAATGATAAAATATGTGAAAAGGAAATCAAACCCTGACACATCGTTCATAAACAATAAAGCAGGGATCAAAGCTAACACGAGCAACAGGGCACACAGCAGATCTTGTTATTCTCCCTGATTATGATATAGTACAGCTCAGACAGAGCCTTGTCACATCTCCTAGTGTCAGCTGGATCCAAATGAAATGAACAAGGTTTTTAGATTGCATTTTTTCTGTACTGACCCTTGAGGATACAAGGCCATTCTCTGCATGCTGCTAAAACCAATACTCTAATCTTAGATACACCTGGAGAAATGAAGCATTATACTGCACAACTGCATGAAAAGGTGAAAGTGACTATTCTTGTCATTGCGAGGTCACAGCACAGCACACAGTGAACCACAATGAAATTGGACCTCTTCACAAACACCGTGCAGCAGGGGGCAGCTATAAAAGCTGCCCAGGGAGCAGTGATGGGGACGGCACCTTGCTCAAGGGTACCTCGGGGGTTTTGGAAAGGGGTTTGAACCCACAATCTTCCGATCCTGGGGCCAGCTGTATATACTGTATATACTGCAAATAGCAAAAGAAGAGGTGCCAATAGTTTGCACTTTGCAATTAGGTTAGTTTTAGGTTAAAGCTAAATTTAAGCATCTTAAAATTCCATGGAATTGCAAACAATATCAAACTGTGTAATCTCGACTCTAGATAGTGTGCAGTGATGTATGGTGTCTGAAAACAATAAATATTACCTGAAACACCAAGCAACAGGAAAGCCATTATATTGACTTTATTATATAACTCACATGTTAAAATACTGAACTTTAACCCACAAACCAATATTAAAAGATGGTAACGAAACACCCTTTTTTACTCACAAACATATGGGAATGAGTTAGACTCATTCCAATCCCATTAAAACTGATTGCATATGCCTTTTAGAAATGGATCAGGCCTCTTTACAGCTTCTCTTGCAGCAGGGTGAAGGGTATTAGTCAGTTGCCAAGTGTTTCTATTGAATTTTTGTCCAATTTAAAGTAATTCCAGCAGTTATTACCTCTAAAATGTAATATGGTATAACTCTAAATAATAGTGTTAACTTGACCTTAAAAGGTGATATTCTAGACATAGATAAAGACTAATACTCAAGTAAAGGGCCTTAAACAGCTCTAATTTCTTGATCTGGGCTTAATAAAGGACAGGACTCCCAAATATTATCAGTGCTGTATTACTTAATACTGATTATTCCAAGTGACCAAACATGATGAAAATACCACTGGCTATTTTTCATCTCATAGGAATCCATGACACATCGATGACTTGACTTTAAGCTAATTTTCAGGCCATTATGATAATGTGTCCCTATTGTGTCACACACACACACACACACACACACATACACAACCTTGCTTCTCTAACTTTGTCTCTAAAACATCTAACCTGTGCTGTCCCTCTAATATACTCAATTGTAATCCTGTCCATCCTTGTCACACCCAATGAAAATCTCAGCATCTTTCACTCTGACACCTCCTCTCTGCCTCCAGTCTTTTGTCAGTGCCACCGTCTCCGATTTAGGTTTTTAAGTTTTAAACAACTCAGCATGATAGTTTTATACTTTTGACTGGCAATTTTATGATTACAGTATTAATTCAAGTACATTTGCATTACAAGAAATAAGGATTTTAGCAAATAACAATCTCAGAGGCTATCATTTTCCAACTTCGGCTGAGTCTAGATGGCAAAGCTAAACGCAATTAAGTGTCAATATACATCACTGGTGCTTCACCCTAATTTGTACATCTTTATTTTTAATGGGTACACAATGAAGGTGTGAGAAACCAGGAAAAGCCTGAAGGGTGTATTGCTGCAAAATTCCAGGACTGTAGGGCTTTTATTCAGGAGCTCCAAGACCCTCGACAATACCCATTCACACATCATTAAATAAGTTTTCATGTGATGGCAAAACTGGCTCAGTTCTTGACTGCTCACGGAAGCTTTAATGCTTCCATCTGGACTTCTAAGGTTTATTACTCTACTCTACTAATTATGATACAAGACAAAATGTTTGGATCTGATAAAAAAGAAGAAGTTAGAGCTTGTGTGTGTGTGTGTGTGTGTGTGTGTGTGTGTGTGTGTGTGTGTGTGTGTGTGTGTGTGTGTGTGTGTGTGTGTGTGTGTGTGTGTGTGTGAGTGAAAACGAGAGAGAGAGAGAGAGAGAGAGAGAGAGACTACAGACTGGTCATGGCATTAAGCCTATAAAAAGGAAAGACTTTCTGACAGTAAAGCAGCAGGGTTTCCACCAGTAACACAGCAGTGTCCCAATTACCCCCACACACATGGAACAGTCCCAACCCACCTAAAACTAGGCATGCATTCAGCCAGTCCAGCACCCACAGCACAGACTGGGGAACACAATAAGTTCACACATTGCTAATGTGCAGTAAAACATTGCTGTTGTTTTGTTTCTATGAGGCCTTTTCTGTTTACACTTATTAATATTGCACTTTTGAAACTTGAAACTTAAAAAAGGCTACCTAAAAGCACACAGTGGAAAACCATGTTTGGTTCTTAAGAAAATCGAAGAGTATATGAGAGCGTGGAATCTTTTTAAAGCTTACATAACCTCCATATAATAAGATTCTTGACCAAGATAGAACTTTGATTTGATTTGACTTGATTAGCACTGCCCTATATAGTGGTGAACTTTTCCGTTTTCTATAGTGGGTAAAACACATCATGTCTATACATAAATATAGACACTTCCTCACTAGTTTATCACTCTCAGTCATTGATAATGATAAATATTATTTGTTGGGGAAGCTGGAGTCTCCCTTGCATCTGTAAAGGTGCCATAACTTGACCATTTGAAAAATAATGGAATAAAAATAAAAGTTTATGTGGCACATTTCAATCTTGCTCCATTACTTGATTTTTAATCTGTGCAGCTGTTGCTTTTCATTGAGTTTTTACAGAGAATGTAGTGCTCCAGTGTCAGCTTCTCTTTGTTTGAAATTGCCCAGGCACAAAATAGCACTCATAACATAAAACTAAAGTCAAGCAGGCTTGACCAAATGAAAGACATTTGTCACTTCTGTGTTTATAGGTCCTGAGTCCAAGGTAGCAAAGATCTGAATCAATCTTTAAAATACGTCCTCCACGCCATAATCAAAGACATAGACAAAGGCTTTCCTCAACAACAAAGATTTACTAAATCTCACTTTTCCAATTTCTTCACTGTTTACAGTCCCCTCCAAAATTATTGGAACAGCAAAAGTAATTGATTTGTTTTCAGTATGCCCTGAAGATTTGGGTATGATGTCATTAGAAACATGTAGAAATGTTAATTTGCATTAAACATAGTGCCTTTTTTTTCTAACCAGTTTGTCAAGTGAATAAAAAAAATAAACGTATAATATTTGGCTGTATATTCCTTACTTGCAATAAATTAACTGCATCAAGCCTGTGACCCACTGATTTCACTGACTTCAATGATGAATGTCCTTTGTGAACATAGCAGGGAGTTTTGGATCATTATCTTGCTCCATGATAAAAATCCACCTCATTAGTTTGCATTTCTCTGTAAATTCTTGCTGCAGACTTTAGATCTCATTCTGCTGCTTCCACCATGAGTTACTTGATCAATAAAGATTACTAACCCTGTTTCAGTAGCAGCCGTGGAAGCCATGACACTACCTCCACTGTGCTTTGAAGACTTGTATCTTTTGGATATTGAGCATATCTTTTCTGTCTCCACACTTTGGCTTTTCCATCACTTTAGCAGAGCTTTTGGGGCTAATTTTGGGTTTATTTTTGTCCAGTTCTTACTGCTAATGAGTGTTTTGCATTTTCTGGCATAGCCTCTATATTTCTGCTATTAAGGTCTCTTTTGAAAAGTGGATTTTGAGGGAAGAAAGACATTAAGGGGAAAATGGGCCTATATGCTCAATAATGCCCTAAAGTGGGATACATTTCGGTCACAGCCTGTTTTTCCTAAAACCTCTTATATGCATGCCAGAAACCCTAAGAAAGAGCCTTTATTTGTAAGAGCTTATGTATGAATGTTATTTAGCTTTATTAACATGTCTGTGCAAAATTTTCTTGAATTTATGAGCCCAGGCCAATGTAAACTTTGAATTCCTGCAGAGAAAAAAATATCTTTTTGCAGGGGTTATGGCTGAACAGTGTAACTTCAAATGAGAATGTTGGCTCAGGTTGCTCGAAATTAACTAGAAACAGGTGCGTCTTGGCAAGAGTGAAAGCAATAATTACTATAAATATTATCATTTTAATACACGTTAACCCTGAAATTAATTTAGCAAAATATGAGACTGAAGGGGGTCAAGGAGACTGTCTGTGGGGGGCTGCTAGCTCCATGCATGAGTGCAAGAAAGGTCTGACTGCACTTTGAAGCTTTTAGAAACTCCACTCCAGAGTCCCAAAGTGGTGACAGAAATGTCCTTATATGGAGTTTAAGTTTAGGAAAAACCAAGCTCATTGATTATCCACTAATCTGGTCAGTCATGTCAACATGTCTGGGCGATTTTGGTTTTTCCTTGCAGTGACCCACATAAGTGGTCAAACAAAGTGACTGCTATCATGTTCTGTTCTGCACATTTATAAAAATGGGATGATTGCTGGGATGATAGGTTTATCATGATTTAGAAACAGGTTGCATGTATTGTTCATCCAGTCCAGTTTTCAGTTGATAGAAACTATTTCTTAGTCAGTAAATCAGTTCTAGCATGTACTTCCAATAAGGAAAAGCTGGTCTGGCGCCTGAACTTAACCTTGGAAGACACTGGTTTAAATGTAAAATCTACAAAGTTTACGTTACAAGGAGAAATTGTGATAAATGGTGGAAACATTTGAGAGGAAATGGAGGTGGTTTGCAGACAGATGGTAGTTCTTATATGGTAGGCATTGCTTTGGGGGTTGCAATAAATTAGCTATAGGATACAGCGTAGACTCACATTAAATCTTCTAACTCATCTAAAGCATAGTAAACTACTGTAAACAGCAGGGGAGCAGAGAAAAGTGGGTGCAACCATGAATCTGACTTTACTTCCGTTCATCTGTTGTATCATCACCATTTTACCACATCCGTGCACTGGGACAAGCATGCACTCATGTGTGCTCTGATTTCAAGGAACTTTTAGAACATACAGAGAAAAACAGGAGATAGTATAAAAATAATGCGAACAAACACAAATGCAGAAAACAAATATAATCTGAAATGTTGTATGATGGGTTGAGCAATAAGGATTTCATAAATGGTTTATAATTTGTATCATTTTAAATCAAATCAGTGATTCTTAAACTTTGATTCTTTACTTTGACTTTTTATTTCATTGCAGACAGCATTAAGCCAAGATTCACAGACTTGTTGCTGATAACAGACTAGATGGTCATTTTCTTTTATGATCCAGAGCACACGGTGTCCATTCCTTCCTAAATAGAACTGAAATAATGATTTAATCTGACCATTTCCACAGTACGATGGTGCATCCAATATACCTCTGAGCCCAGGGAAGTTGACTCATAAGAAAAAATGAGTAAGTAACACTATGTAAGAATCACTGCATTTTTATTCCTTTTTTCTCTCATTTGGGGTTGCATAATTAAGGAGATCAGTATGACTGACTAAAAAATCATTTTTTAAATTAAGTATTAAATTAAAAGTGTAATTAGAGTCTGTTTTTTTCATGGGATGGCAATCAAGTAGGTGCTGATTTAGTTAAAGAGTAGTAATCTATCAAAATCTGATTTAAAAAAACAAGTGTTTCATGGCACAAATAAAACAAGACCTCTGAGAACCTCAGAAAAAGACAAAACTGTCTCTAGAGTTTGCACTCCAATCCACAGTCATACAGACTGTGTAAAAATCAAGGTAATTAATCACAATAGTTACCCTAAACCAACAAATATCACTCTAAGAGCAAATTGTGTACTAAGCCATTAAGCTAAAACCAGGGGTAATGTCTAAGCAACTAAAAAGACATCTAACATTGGTTAAGATTTATGTTCAGTTCACCATCAGGGCTTCATTCAGCACCATGTATGGCAAGGAACTGCAAGGAGAAAAGCATTGCTCTCTAAAAGAACATGACTTCACATTTACACTTTAAGGTCACGTGGACAAAACAGAAGGCTATTTAAAAAAATGATTTGAGGACGTGTCTAATAGATTCTTTGGGTTAAAATGTTTTGTATGTTTGGAGAAAGGAAAACAATGCATTCTGTAATTAAAACCTTATCCTTTCTGTGAAACGTTGTGGTGGTAGTATCTTAGTTTGGGCCTGTTCTGCTGCATCCTGACCAAGGAATTCTAAATAACAGGCAATTCTAAATGAAAATATCTGTACCTTTCTGTAACGTGAACCTTCAGAAACAAAGGGTAATTCAGCCAGACCACACACATGAATGGTGTTCTACTGAAAAGGAAAAATTTTATGATTTTTAATGACCAGGTCCTAGTTCTGACCTCAACCCAATAGAAATGCTATGCATAGACCTAAAGTGAGTAGTTCATTTTGGAAAACCCACCAACATTCTCGAGTTCAGTATAGAGTCACAGAGGGCGAAAATGCCTTCAAGCTGAAGTGCAGGACTGATCAACATTTACTAGAAATGGGTTTGAGTCCTAGACCACTTTATATATTTTTGGGATTTCTTTATTTACCTTAAGGATTTGTGTAACCATGCTTTAGGTGATATTTATTTAAGTAAAAAAATTCAAAAGGGTTCACAAACTGTATGTCACCACTGTGTATGTTTCAAAAAAGACCCTTCCTGTTACAGCATGCCCCTGTGCCCAAAGCATACAGAAACACATGGTTTGAAAAGTTTTTTTAGGAAGAACACCAGTGTCCTTCACAGAGCCCTGATGTAAACCCAGCTGGACACCTTTGAGATGAATATGGGATTAACACCTTTGGGATGAACGTCAGTTGTGAGCCATGCCTACTCATCAAACGCTGGTGCCTAAAATCACAAATGTTCTTTTGACTAAATGAGCACAAACTTCCTGGACAAACAAAGTCCTGACATTGTATAAAACAAGTCTAAGTGTGCGAGCCTTTGAAGCGAGAGTGTAATGAAAGCAGCAGACTGAGGCAGTGCTAAAGCACAGATGGACTGTCATCGGCTGCTTAGCAGATTTATTAAGTAGATAGCAGCTGTGTGTCTTCCTCTCAGGCTGATGACACCCGGCCTGCTGCAGCCTTTACTGCCAAGCTCCACAGCCTGTAGGGACAAAAGAAGCTCCTATATCTCCCTTAGTGCAGAGAGAGTGGGTAGTGCTGCAGCCTCTGCATCAGTCATGGGCCACCTCAGCACACACAAACTGTATACTCTGCAGATCCACTGCAGAGCAGAGAAGAGGGAAGTCAGCCACTGCAAAAAGTGCATATAGAAGGGAATGACAGAGAGAGAGAGAGAGAGAGAGAGAGAGAGAGAGAGAGAGAGAGAGAGAGAGAGAGTCTAGAATGTGTGTGCCTGTGCCTGGAATACAAATCCAATGGAGAAAGTAGCTTTCATCACCCGTGTTACATAAGTTATACTGCACACGCGCGCACACACACACACACACACACACACACACACACACAAACACACATTTTGGATATACACAGAATGCACATTTGGGAGATTGAGAGAAAAATTCATGCTCATGAGCTTGCCGCTTTCATTTGACTTTACACTGACACTTTATTCATCAGCCATGGACATATACAGTATCTCACAAAAGTGAGTATACTCCTCAATTTTTTTTATATATTTTATTATATTTTTTTCATGGGACAACACTGAAGCTATGACACTTTGATACAATGTAAAGTAGTCTGTGTGCAGCTTGTATAACAGTGTCAATTTGCTGTCCCCTCAAAATAACTCAACACACAGCCATTAATGTCTAAACTGGCAACAAATGTGAGTTCACCCCTAAGTGAAAAATGTCCACATTGTGTCCAATTAGCCATTTTCCTTCCCCGGTGTCACGTGACTCATTAGTGTAACAAGGTCTCGGTGTGAATGGGGAGCAGGTGTGTTAAATTTGGTGTTATTGCTCTCACACTCTCTCATACTGGTCACTGGAAGTTCAATATGGTGCCTCAATATGGTGGGGCAGCGGTGGCGTAGTGGTTAGGGAGTTGCCCTTGCATCGGAAGATTGTGGGTTCAATTCTCTCACCAATAGGTGCACGTGCTCAGTGTCATATCCAAAGGTTGTCTTATGAAAATAGACATACGAGTGTTGCCAGCATTGCTGCAGAGGTTGAAGGAGTGGGGGGTCAGCCTGTCAGTGTGCAGACCATACACCGCACACTGCATCAAACTGGCCTGCATGGCTGTCGTCCCAGAAGGAAGCCTCTTCTAAAGATGATGCACAAGAAAGCCTGCAAACAGTTTGTTGCAAACAAGCAGGCTAAGGACATGATTACTGGTACTGTGGTCTGATGAGACTAAGATGCACTTATTTGGTTCAGATGGTGTTAAGCGTGTGTGGCAGCAACCAGGTGATGAGATAAGTTTGTCTTGCCTACAGTCAAGCATTTGGTGGTGGGAGTGTCATGGTTTGGAGCTGCATGAGTGCTGCCGGCACTGGGGAGCTACAGTTCATTGAGGGAAGCATGAATGCCAACATGTACTGTGACATACTGAAGCTGGAAACTGGGCTGCATGGCAGTATTCCAACAAGATAACGACTCCAAACACACCTCCAAAATGACCACTGCCTTGCTAAAGAAACTGACGGTAAAAGTACTGGACTGCCTAAGCATGTCTCCAGAACTGAACCCTATTGAGCATCTGTGGGGCATCCTCAAACAGAAGGTAGAGGAGTGCAAGGTCTCTAACTTCCACCAGCTCCTTGATGTCGTCATGGAGAAGTGGAAGAGGATTCCAGTGGCAACCAGCGAAGCTCTAGTGAACTCCATGCCCAAGAGAGTTAAGACAGTGCTGGAAAATAATGGTGGCCACACAAAATATTGTGTTTAAGTGTCACAATTTTTCACTTAGGGGTATAAGTGAGTACATTTGTTGCCAGTGGTTTAGACATTAATGGCTGTGTGTTGAGTTATTTTGAGGGGACAGCAAATTGACACTGTTATACAAGCTGTACACTGACTACTTTACATTGTATCAAAGTGTCATATCTTCAGTGTTGTCTCATGAAAAGATATAATAAAATATTTACAAAAATGTGAGGGGTGTACTCACTTTTGTGAGATATGGTATATAAATAAATTGTTAATTATCTAATGTAACATTTTAAACATGTTGGCACAATGGGGATCGGCACACTATTGGGCATGTGCTAGTCTAGCTGGGGAAAAGATAGCAAGTACATATCAGTGGTATTCTCTATAAGCAGTAGCCTGTTTCAGCAGGATAATGTGCCATACTGCAAAAAAAAAATCAAGAAAGCTTTAAGAAACTAAACCTTTGACATGGTGTAAAAAAAATGCTGAGACCTTAATCCTGTCCAGCTTCAGATGGGGAAAGTCTCTCCGAGGCTTGAACCTTGCTCATACTATCAGATGGTACTAGCACTGGAGACAGGACAGTGCCATGCTTGAACCTGCATCTCTTGGTCTGCTGCTGTGTATCCTGTCCTAACTGCAGTACTTTAAGGATCTTTTACTAACATCTTAGTGCCAGGCACTATAGCACCCTTCAGAGATCTCACAAAGAGATTTTAATAGAGATTTTAAAGAGGTTTTAATATCAGGAGAGTTATTGACACAATATTATACAGATTATTGTAATGTTATGTTTGATCAGTCCATGTAAAAAGCCTCTAATGTATTTCATACATTATGTACCTCATATTTTACAGTTATGCATTTAATTATATTCAAATGCAAACATGTTCAGGTTTGACAGAGAGCATATAGTTTCACTTAACCACGGCTTCTCTGAAATGTTTCCACAGCTGTTTTTAAGTGTAAAAAAATGTAGATATTATGGTTTGGCTAAAGCTTTAGCCCTCTTATACACAGACCCCATTAAAGATGTGTTACTGACCATAGTGGTTTGTGACACCCAGTATGGTCCATAAAACAGCATATCATGGCTGCCCTCCTGTGGTAACTGATGGCATGCAGTATTTACCATTTAAAAGCCAATGCTATTGATTGGTTATAACAATGCTATTACAGTTGATTTGTGTAAGTGATAATAGCAATTTCCAGCTCTGCATTGTGTTTTTAATGAACTATAGTTATTTTACACACAACCCACTGTACACACTTTTCACATTCTTTACCTAAAATATCCATCAAAGTCTTTGCATATAAAAAAAAGATGCTTTTTGCTTTCTTACTGTGCTAAAAGTGTACACTTCAATCTTCTGAGATCTTGTGGTCTGGATATTGAGTATTTTAATTAAGATAGACTTATAAACTAAGCCATGTGTGCATAATTAGCACAGTGTGATATGCAGTGTTATTGACAGAATGCTGTTTTTAATCAATAATATGATAATGGTTTTCAGTAAGGATTTGCAGTGTTTCATACAGAACAGTTGTTGAGTCCCTCATTCTAAGAACACTAGGTGTAGCTGTTGTACATCTAGTCATAAGCTTCTTATCTCACACAGCACTTAGCAAATGCTCTCACGATATGACACAAACATTTCAGTTTTCTAGTTTGCCCATCATTTCAATTTTTCCACATCATTCAAACTAAGCTGATTCATACTATTAACCTAAACCCAGCTGTCAAGCAAATTTTGGGTTCTGGAGGAAATATAACGCTGATATATAAATACACAGCAACAGAACTCTGTGACCCTCAAGGAGGAAAAAACAAGAAAAAAAAGTTAAATGATGGAAAACTATAAGCGTCAGGCTTAGTTTGTTAGCTGCATATCCCTGAAATCCCAGAGAAGACAGTGGCTTTAATGAAACTTCTTCAAATAAGCTGTGCTCAGTGAACTGGAATAAAAGGTTTGGGACTGAACGGCTGAATTTGTCATTGCCAGAATAATGAATTAAACAGATGAACAAACCATTTGTGGGTGAACTAACTTTTTATCTTAAAATGCCATTCCTAAGTGAATGAAATAATCACACTGCAGTAGACTGGGTGAGAAATAAAGAAAATGTATGTCTCCAAAGGACTAAGCAAGATTAGTGGCATGTACAATTGAATCAACAGTTTGCTTTATTTATGTACTATGTTCTGCCATTAAGAGGTAACTTTATCCTCAAGCCTTGCTTAAAGAGCAGTGGCTGCAGTGGACACAGTGACTACAGTGGTTCAGATCAAGGAAACACCTCTGCTAGTTGCAGGTTGTATTGGCCAATGGGCTGTGTAATGGAGGCATGCATTGGGGTGTGGAAGAGGTTAGATCAGTGTCCACAGACCACACACACACACACACACACGCAGACCAGAACGATGGGGTGGTCATTCATCTCTGGTCTCATTTCAGATAGCCAGTGTTTGAAAAAAAGAAGTGATAAAACAATACATCTTTTTGTCACTTGCTTGTCAAAAGTAAATTATCCTAGTGCCCATGAGAGGCAACAGATCATGGACATGAAAAGATCTGCAGTGCAGATGCAGCGCTAAGAGCTTTTGCTCTGGCTGGGCACTGTGATTACAGGGCACTAAAAGTGTGTGTCAGTGTCAGCATAAACTGAGTGATCGTAAACGGAATCCAGAGTACAGGCAAATGACAGGCAAACAGAGCCCATACCACGAATATCTGAATGTTTCTTGAGTTTTTGAAATAGAAGTTTGGTTTAGCTAAGGTGGCATGGTGGGTACATTCAATCATTCAGTCATACACCATCTCAACCACTTATCTCAACTAGAATTGCAGTTGGTTCTGCAGCCTATCACAATACACATGGAGGACAGTCAGAGAAACACCCTGGACAAGAAGCCAGTCCATCAGCCCAGCATAATAAATTCACTCTATATAACAATAAAAAAAAACAATAAAAGTCACTCTAATGCTTATCCTAATTAGGGTCGCAGTAAACGCTGGAGCCTATCCCAGTTCACATACAGTGAAAGGTGGAAAAAGAACCCTGGACAGGTCGCTAGTCCATCGCAGGGCAGCCTCACAGACAAAGGCACTCACACCTAGAGGACAATTTAGCATCTCCAATCCACCTGATATTCATGTGGGAGGAAATCCACGAAGACACAAGAAGAACATGCAAACTCCACACAGTAAGGACCCAAACCACCCTGCCTGGGAATTTAATCCAGGACCTTTTCTACCCACTGCGCCTCTGTGCCACTCATGATAAATTGTTATTTTTGTAAAAATCGTATTTTTGGAAAAACTGTTTTTTTTTCCCTTAAAAAAATAAGATCAACTTGAGATGAGTTTGAAATTGACCTAATGACACTACTTATGTGCTACAGCTGAGCTTTATCCAATGGGCTGGGGCTCTTCCCCACTGGTGTGCCTTAGAGCTCCTCACCATCACAGAATAACCCACCGTATTAAATATTTGTCCAAAATATGTAATAATATCAGATTTCTTAAAAGTTTTACTCTCAGTGCATGTTAGCTGCCAAGGAATACAGCACACAATGCAATGCTAATACTTCATCATGGCACTAAAGGAGAAAATAGCAAGCTGAGGGCTATTATGGCAGTGAATTAAAAATTCCTATTACTTTGGGAATATTTTTCATCAAAGTATGCTTTTTTTATCACTTTTTTTAGCGTTTCACTTTAGAATTTTCACTTTGGAAAAACTCCACTTTTCCTAAAGCTACTCTATAAAGGTCACTGTAGGATTGAATCTCCGACCAAACTCTCACCAAACCGAGGCTCAAAATCTTTTGAGGAAAAAAACCATATGAAGGATATGAAGAAAGTCAAACAGCAAAAGTGGGCAAAGTAGTCTAAAGCCAAGTTTTTTTACTTCAATAAAATGATGACTTAAGTTGGAATAAAAATAGCTAGCAAAAACAACTAGGAGTAGGAGTGTACCAGGTCAACACACTCCCCATATACTGAGTTCCCTGAAGAACCCCAGCAGAATTTAGTAGTACCTCCAGAACTTACAGTGGATGGTTTATGAACACATTTGTGTTTTTTGGATTAATAGTAGTAAACACTGCCACTGAAAATAGTTTAGAAAATTCTTTCACTTCAGAAATGTTCTTAAACACCAATAGATTACTTGAATAGACGTGTGAGAGTTCAAAAAGTTAATGCAACTACCAACTACTAACCTCTAGTCAGTACTATTAATTTTTGGCCATCTTTTTAAAATCTTTTGAGTTTTGTTTGATTGGAGGTAGAAGGTAATTGAATCTTGTCTGGGTATCTCTTCACAATTACTCTTTCTTCACTACCAAATTTTCTGTAAATTATTCTATACATCTCATTGTTTGATTAAAATAAATAAATGTACATGATAACGGTAAATGATAAAATATTCTCAGATTTAATCAGCTCCATTATCACAATGAGTCATAGAGCATCTTTCTTCATGTAGCATCTTTTCACCTCCAGTAAGGAACAGCTCATGACCATTCAACAGGCATTTCCAATCGATTGGGAGAACATTAGGCCATTAGCCCGTCAGACTTTTTCAGCCCTGTGCCCTGATCCAATTTAGATTACTGAACAGAAAGGAGACGTGAAGATTGACAAGGACCAAACTGTCTTATCTACTTTGTGTGCACTACAGTGCATTCACTATGGCTATAACACCAACAGACACCGGACTGTAATTAGAACACAACCAAGCCGCTGCGTAGACTCACACTCATTAAACATTTACCAATTTAGGCTGAAAATCCTGCACTGGATTATGGGTAATTAGAATGGAAATTTTTGCTTTTATTGGACTAAAAATAAAGTATACTTGTGTGTTTATCTAGGAAATACAAGCATCTGGACTGGCTGGCCCTGTGGTTACAACATCTCCATTTTAGTGTTGTATTTTAATGGGGCTTGATGAATGAATTATGTATGTGGACTTCCAGCTCGCTACTCAAAACCCAGTGAAGATGCAGTGACCTGTAGGCTAACAAATTGTTAGCAACCATAACATTCTGAAGTGCCTTGAGAGCAAGTGCTAGTGAAAGCGTCTGCTGCAGTGAATTGAAATCTCAGCATACATTTGTATTTGCAACATTTTATTTTATATTAAATAAAAAAACACAGGAAAGCCAAAAATTAAATTTACTTATATTTCATAATAACCTGTGCAATATAGAGTAAATGCCAATTCAATACAGTATGTAAAAGGTGCCAAAATTATTTTTAATCAATATTTCAGGACTGAAAAGGAGCTAATAAATGCAACACCTGTTAATATATTTATAGCAATTCCATAATATAGAAACCAATTAAAAAGTGATTGTTGCAATGCAGGTAAAGGATATATGACTTTTTTTAGCATATTTTTGACAATAATAAGCTTTCCAAATTTCAGATGATCTAAAGCATTCTTAACTCTGAATACACTGAAAATTTCACTTACTTGATCAAATACACTGTGTGGACAATAATTAGGCAAGTGAGTATTTTGAGGATTGATTTTAATCTGGAACAAATACAGTGAAAGTGAAAGTGACAATCCTTGTCATTGTGAAACGCAGCACAGCACAACACAAAACTCAACCTCTGCATTTCACCCATACACACACACACACACACACACACAGCAGAGGGCAGTTATTGAAAGTTGCCCAGGGAGCAGTGACGGGGACGGTACCTTACTCAAGGGTACCTCAGGGCAACCTATTGGTGAAGGAATCGAACCCACAATCTTCCAATCCTGGGCCAACTCCCTAGCCACTAAGCCACTGCTGCCCTATATATCAGTCAATCCAAACTGTGCATGTGTGTGCACAATTCTAACAATTATGACTAAATGAAAAATGTTCTCCTCATCTGTTAAACTGAAAATAATGAACAAAATTTACAAAATGTACAAATAGACAAATTTCTGACATAAAAAAAAATCAGTAGCTAGCCACACAGTGGAGAACTTCCATGCATGTGATGCAGCACTATACTCCATAAACATCATGGTCTTCTAATTTGCATCTTTTTTTTCTTAGCACATTTTTTGTGACCCTGTTGAGTATTTGCAAATTCTTTGATCTTTCTGTGATCATGCCCAGTATCTTAGCAATATCAGCAGTGCAGCTGAAAGACGTTTTTTTTGACTTTTCAAAGTCAGTTATATCTCTTTTTTTTCCCCATTTTGCCTGAGGAGCAAAATAAGAAGAAGCTGCCTAATAATTATGCACACCTTGATACAGGGTGTTGATCTCCGAAGGCCATACCATCCCTCATTACACAAATACACATTACCTGATCTGCTTAAATCCAATTAGTATTCAGGTTTATACAGCTTGGAGTTGGACAGTATGCATAACAATGATTATCTGGTCAAAATACTCACTTGCCTAATAATTGTGTACACAGTATACAGCATTATATTGGAGTCATTTTATGTATTTAACACACCTTTATCCAATGATACACAGGATGGAGTGTATTAGTTTCTAATCATTAGTTAGATCAACTAATCTGTGATTTAAAAACTGTGTTCTGATGAAAGGCATCTGGCTTAAATGAAGTTTTTAAAATGGAACATCAACACAATGTGAAGCAATGCATTAAAAAGAGAAATGGGGTAAATGTCAAAACAGACAATCTGCCTCTCGCAGCTGGTGTGGACAGCTTGTTTGATTAAAGCAGGAGTTTTAGCTTTAATATTGTCACTCAATTGCTCTTACTGTTACTGTTACTTGATTACTGTTACTTGATAGATTTTATTGTGGGTAAATACAGTATCTCACAAAAGTTACTACAACCCTCACATTTTTGTAAAGACTTTATTATATCTTTTCATGGAACACTGAAGATATGACACTTTGATACAATGTAGTCAGTGTACAGTTTGTATAACAGCATAAATTTGCTGTCCCCTCAAAATAACTCAACATACAGCCATTAATGTTTAAACCACTGGCAACAAAAGTGAGTACACCCAAAAGTGAAAAATGTCCACATTGTGCCCAATGTGTCATTATTTTGTGTGGCCGCCATTATTTTCCAGCACTGCCTTAACTCTCTTGGGCATAGAGTTCACTAGAGCTTCACAGGTTGCCACTGGAATCCTCTTCCATGTAGACAATCAATGCTCCTGATGTAAACGTGTTCATAAACTAGAGCAAGAGACAATGCATGTGGAGGTATCTCACACCTGCAAAATTTGCTGTACAAATGTTTTTCTTACATCCTTTTGTTTACTCTCCCTCTCCCCTCACATCACTCACTTTCTCATCTCATGAAAAAAATATGTTGAAAAAAAATGATTGATTTATTGCATAGCCTTTAAACTTGGGTGTATAGACTGCATAGATCATCTGCAATATATATTCTAAAATTACTGTGGGTCCTTCATCACTACATGTGTCACTAATAACAATGTATTTACCTGAGATGTCTACTTCATGTCTATTACTACTTCAGTTTTTGCCCATATGTTCACATGTTGTAACAATAGAACATGCTTGTGTCATTACACGAGTAAAGGCCGAAATTGATATTTCAAAACTATGTGCAATTACACAAGGTAAACAAATGTAATGCATCTGCAATAGTATATGCAATACAAGTACTTATATTATTATTGTGTGCAGTCCTAATCTTTAACTGCACTGTTATTGGAGACGCTGTAAAATGGAAACCAAATATCCCCTGATATTGACTGGGTCCTGAAATTAATTGCTATCTCATTAAGTGTCAATTGCTGGTTGTTATTTTGATAGCATGAGAATTGCTCAAGGTGGAGTGTTTCTAACAGTGATTAGGTTAACACTAGCACTTATTGAATGCTTCACAACCAATCAGACTGCAAGTTTGGAACTCTAGTAATTGTGGAACAATGTATTCTTGGTAACAGCAATCAAACTTTGAGGAGCAGCACACTATTGTGTTATGAATAACCAAAGAGCTGGATATGGAAATGTTTTAACAGGTGTAGGTGTTTTGTTTAGGTGACAAAGATCCATTGTATACAATGAGTATACAATATGCAGAAACAACAGCAGAATCACAGGATTCTAATATAATTACAAGAGCTACAGAATTTAATACACCACACCTGCTGCATTCTTCCTGATAGGCTCATTACTTTAATAGCTTGCTAATAGATATGGGAATCTACTCAAGTGGACAAATACAGACAACGGATAATCAGCCAATCAATATTAGCATTTTAGCAACACTGAATGACAAAACAAGGGCCTCAATGGCTTTCGTATTTAAATCTAAAATAAAAATCCTAGAAATAGAGACTACAAGTAGACATGAGGGTTCATTTACTGACTGTAAGTTTCCATGCTAATTGATGTCCAGCTGCAGATCAGTCCTGTTTAGCATATCACAGGCTAGTCTTTCATTGGTCCTGTCTTGATTAGCCTAGGTAATGCATTAATGTGAGATCAGTGTCTGCATTTAAACAGCAGGGCAGTTCGGGTCATCACTAATGTGAAGACACAATGGAAGCAGGGTCACAGAAATATCCCAATTGAATTCATAATGTGTTCATTTTGACTGATGTACTGCCATCCTATTAGCAAGTGAAAATATGTTTTGTTTTTTTCCCTAATGTTGCAGCTGGATCTTAATACAATTGTTGGGATAGAAATGCTGTGAATGAGAGAGACACAGAGACACCAACATGCGATGGGATCTGCTTTACGCCACTCTTCACATCAGAACCACATTATGCACATTGCCAGATAGCATCGCTGAGATCATTTTCACATCCAGCCCAATGCATACTGTATTGAAGCACATGCTGAGTCCTCATGCTTTGGCACACTGACATGATCACCAGAAATGAGGCATCACTGCTGTCTTATAACATTTTGTACTGGTTCAGTGGTTTGGTTTTAGTGCAGCATTGGCAATCCAGCAGCATGGCCACCTCCTGTCCCTGGCCTGCTAGTCTCTTCAGTGTGTCAGCAGACCGGGACTGAAAGCGAAACCCTTTTGTCCATTAGTGAACTGCAATCAAAATCGCATTATCTCAGCTTCACTCCTGCGAGCCTATTCATGTTTTACCAGAATGGGGGCGAGGAATACTTCGGAAGAGGTGAGCATCGTGCAGGAGTGAATTCAATAACCATGAAAACAAATTACAAAAAGAGACTGCAGGGGGAAACAAAGATGTGTTTTGATCAGAAACATAATAGCTGCTGGATTGACAATCACAGCTACCTAAGATCTGACTCTAACCCAACAGGGCATATAGGGGCTAAAGTGAAAGTGATTAGAGACAGAAGACCCATTGCCGTTGCTGCAGAAGCTGCTAGCATTGAGAGTGGAGAATTCTCCTAAGAATTCTGCTCAAGATCCTTGATGGTATTTTTTGTGCTACGGTTTACTTTGGACAGTTTTGCTTCTTTTTATACATTTCTGGATTTAAATAGCATCCTGCTGGGTGAACTTAATTCCATAGAAGTCTTTTATGATATGACCCAGTCATATCAGCTCTGACACAACAACGTACTAATGAGCAGCTTTCTTGTAGCCAGCGCTAACCCCCATCTTCACATCCCTTCAAATGCGTGGCCTAACAGTGCCTCATTAAGTCAATGGAATAAAAATCCTGGCCAATTACGGGCTATTTCTCCCCACATTTCCAAACAAACAGACCTATTTGCATATTGCCTAATGGATTGCGTGCCAGCCAGGAGAGAGTGAATAAGAGGGGGTAATGCATCATATAGTCCATTTATCCACAGCAAGCATGTCTTCCCTGCAGGCCTTCTTTAACCTTTGCATTCTAGGGGCAACGTCTTCTAACCACGTCCTAGTGATCTTTGGCTTCCCCGAACGCAGATGGGATTCAGCTGTAATGCTGTAAATATGGAGTCTGACCATTCTGAAATGTGGTTTTTACAGTTCGCCTGCTTGTCAGGGTATGGAAAAAATATATATGAAAGATTTTTTAGCAGTTTATTCAGAAAAGGTCACCTCTGGAGGCAGTCTTTAGTTTAGTTTGAGAACAAGGTAAACAATGTTAAGGAGACAAAAAAAAGATTCATATAACAGTTTTATATGAAAAAAATTGGGTCAGGAAAGAGTGAGAATTCAGTCACGTATAAAAGACACAATTACACCCACTCGTCTCACATATGCACACACAAAAGCTCACATACACACACAGTATCTCTCTTTTGACTGCGGTTTGCTTCATTTCGTTAGACGCTGGGGTGTGTGCTGCATTGTTTAAGAGAAAAAAAAATGAAGAGCTGAGAAAAGAGAGGGATTGATGTGTCTTTTTCATCTCTGTTCAAACGCACAGAGAGACAGACTGAGCAGAAGGCACCTGTGCCGCAGTGGCTAGGGACGGTGACCTACTGGAAAGTGCCTCCTCCTAGAGTCGGCTACATGCCTAACAATGAGAGAAGAGAGGAGATCATTAAATTAAACTTATGGTGTAATAAGTGTGTTGGGAGAGTGTTGAAGAAAGCTAATCCACCACTGATTACTGACTGAAAAAGTTAATTAGTAAAGCTATCCTTTAGATTACTTGACATCCATCAACCAGTCTTCACCTGAGATAAAACTGGCTCATCTCTTTTCCTAATCAGCTCATTGGTTTGAGAAATTAATAAATTACTTGACTTGAAGTGCCTCATGGATCATTCATGATTCGTTTTTTGTGTCTATATACTTCTTATCATTTCTATAACAGGCCATGGACTACGAAAAAACTAATGACAAAGCTGTTCAAATAATTTTTTATAAACATTAAAAAAAAAAAATCTAATAAGTAACTATATTCAGTAGCTTTTTTTCATTAAGAGTTGAATAAATTATTAGTTTATTAGTTGGCTCAATAACTGTGTATCTCATCTAAAGAAGTAACATGAGGACCTACTAATACTAAAGTGCTGACCTCATAATATATGTTAATCTCTATTAATCTATGTTAAATGTTCCACTGTTCCACTGTAAACTGAAACACACTAAGTTTGCTTAAATTCGTCCTATTTAAAAATAAAATAACCAACTGAATTAATTTAACAGTGGTCTACTTTCTGAAAACACTACGGAGAACTTAAAAAAACAAATTGCTCCAAAATGATTATACTAGCATATTACTAACTATACTATAAAATATGCTTTAATATCAGAGTGCAGTTGTCTTTCTTTGTGAACACTTGTAAAGCTATGTCCTCTACTGGCGATTTTCCTGCACCTCCAAATATTCACCTCCCCCATCATGCTCAGACCTGTTTTTCCTTTTGACCAATAATTACCCCTTTAATTCTACTCTTTCTGTTTACTCTTGTTTGACTTATTGTATATAATCGTTTAGAACAAAGCTGTTGACAATAGTAATGTTCATATTTTTCCATTTTACACACACATGAAGAAATGATGGGTTAAGTAGTTCACAGATCTGTTAGTTAACAACGTGCTCCACTAACAGTTACTAAGTAATGTATGGTCAAAGAACTGTTAAATGTTTTTGGGGTTTTTTTTTTTATAATGTATGTATATGTTATGACATATTAGCAAAATGCTTTCCTGATAGACTGGTTATGCACATTGGTTTTTGTAATCAGATTAAATAATCTACATTACATGTAGTCAGTTACTAAGCAACACTGGTTATAAGAACTGGGCAGAATATAGCATAGCTCATCTGATACCTAATAAAACCCCCCAACCCAGTGTGAACAAAAGCATTAGGGATTCTTCAGGGCTTTCAAAATACTGCCAGTACATAACCCCATTTAGATACTAAGAAGAGCATGTGAGCCCCAAACCACACTGACCTCAAAACATCTTCAAGAGGAAGCCTATTTCACTGTAAAATGTTTTCACCATTTTGCAGCATGTAAATATTTCACAGCCTCATTTTAAAACCAGGCACTCCCAAGGAGGGTGAGGACCCCCACGCTTTGGGAAGCGAGAACTTGACTTTTTCACAATACAGTTATAAAACGTCTAGAAACAAATCTTTCATTGCCTTATTCCTTGCCCATACCTGCGCTTAAAACATCTCAATTTATAATATGAAGTGTCTTGTTGAACTGCACTTATGCGAGATTACATGAAAGGTTATGAGTGCAAATACATGCTGAGAGCAGGTGGAATGTGTTGTTTAAGTGGGTATAAGTAGGTCATATTGTATCTCTGCAACGACGACGGCGATTCAGAGAGTATTTTGAAGTGAAGCGTTCATCACCACTGTAACCTACACACAAATGTTTCTAGCTAAAGTTTGGCTTGAATCAGTATGGCAATGCTGCAATCTAGTTCTGAAGTGCTTTATTGGATTACAGATCCATGCTACACTAAAGAATAAAACTGTCAGAAAGGTGCTGTTGTGAAATCGTAAAGGCGGTTTGACACCTACTAATTGCCTGTCCTTGTAAGGGATGCATTAAAGTGGGATTAGAGAATGAGTAGCTTTACATGCAAACCAATAATTCAATTATTATCTGATTGTGGCAATTTCCAGATTATTTAAGGATCCATTTAAAGTGCCCACTATATCTTATATTAGATTAGAGCCACTACTGGATTTCAGGAAATTTAATATACAGTACTGTGCAAAAGTTTTAGGCAGGTGTGGAAAAAATGCTGTGAACAAAGAACGCTTTCAAAAATGGAAGTGTTCATCATTTAGTTTCATCAAGCAACAAAATGCAGTGAATGAACAAAAGAGAAATCTAAATCAAATCAATATTTGGTGTGACCATCCTTTGCCTTCAAAACAGAATCAGTTCTTCTAGGTACACTTGCACACAGTTTTTGAAGGAACTCGTTTGGTAGGTCGTTCCAAACATCTTGGAGAACTAACCACAGATCTTCTGTGGATGTAGGCTTCCTCACATCCTTCTGTCTCTTCATGTAATCCCAGACACACTCGATGATGTTGAGATCAGGGCTCTGAGGGGGCCAGAAGAACTGATGCTGGTTTGAAGGCAAAAGGTAGTACACCAACTATTGATTTGATTTAGATTTTTCTTTTGTTCGCTCACATTTTGTAAATTGATAAAAATAATCAATCATTATTTATATTTCTGAAAGCATTCTTTGTTTACAGCATTTTTTCCACACCTGCCTAAAACTTTTGCACAGTACTGTAGTCACCTATGTTAGTCAATAATCAGATTATTTGGTGCATGTATGAAGTTAATCTGACATCTTCTACATTTGTGTATGAGTGCAAACTAAATAAAAGACTGAAGCTTTCAAAGTGCCATGGAGTGATTTTAACATTACATCCATATATACATTTTCGTCTTCTTGTTTTTTTGGCTGCCCCAGGGGTCACCCCACAGCGGATTGTCCGTCTCCATTTCTTACTGTCATCTGCTTCCTACCTCATTCACACTGACCACACTGTGTCCTCTCTTACCACATCCATAAACCTCTTTTTTGGTTTTCACCTTCTGCTCTTGCCTGGCAGCTCCATTCTCAACATCCTTTTCCCAATATACTCATTCATCATCCCTCCTCTCATGTTTCACATGTCCAAACCAGCACAAACACGCTTCTCTGACATTGTCTCCAACCTGAGCTGTCCCTTGAGTAAACAAATTTTTCTCATGTTTTCTCATATTTTTCTGATATAATCATACTTCTGTCCATCCTCATCTATCCCAACACAAAGCTCAGCATCTTTAATTCCATCTACAGCTGCAGTGCCATCCGTTTTGTCAGTGCCACCTTATAACACATATATAACACAACTAGTCTCACTACTGTTCTGTTAACCTTTCCCTTCACTCTTGCTGGTCCCTGTCTGTCACAGATAACTCCTGCCACTCTTCTCCACCCATTCCAACCTGCCTGCACTCTCTCCAACACTTCCAGTTACTCTGAAATGTTGACCACTAGTATTTAAACTCATTCACCTTCGTCACCTCTACTCCCTGCATCCTGACTCATTCCACCATCCCCCCTTTCATTCACACAGCTGTCATTCCATTCCTCTCTAGAGCAAATCTCCACCTCTGCAAGGTCTCCTCAAGCTGCTCCTCTCACTACAGACCACAAT
Organism: Hepsetus odoe; assembly: GCA_017165825.1. Lineage (NCBI taxonomy): Eukaryota > Metazoa > Chordata > Actinopteri > Characiformes > Hepsetidae > Hepsetus > Hepsetus odoe. The sequence continues at coordinate 18,000,358 of CM029375.1, read as the reverse complement.
GTCAGCAAAATAAATTTCTACACACACATTACTGTGCAAAAGTTTTAGGCAGGTGTGGAAAAAATGCTGTAAGCAAAGAATGCTTTCAGAAATGGAAGTGTTAATCACCTGCCTAAAACTTTTGCACAGGACTGTACATAACACAAAGAAACTAGAAATACTTACAAAATGTAACTGTGACTGGCATGTAATACTATATTATTTTGCAACAAAGGCTCAAACTGTTGGTTTTGAAGAAGACTTATCAGGTCTATATTTAGTGCACTGATAATCACCTTTGCTGGAAATGCATTTACTAGAGTTACTTTAATTTGTGTCAATGAAAAGAGACTGCTATGAGCAAGACAACACAAATACTGGAGCACTCAGCACTGGGAGCAGGTCTTATGGACAACCAAAAGTGAATTTCAGTTGTTTGGAAGCAATCAAAAGGTTTATGTCAGGCACTGGATGAGGGAAAGGGCAAAAACAGAATTTGTTGTTCCTACAATAAAAAATGTAGGTGGATCCATCACAGTCTGGGAGTGTTTTGGGGAGAAAGATCTGGATACATTTTCACTTAGTTTTTAACTTCACAACTCATCCTGATTATATTTGGACAAAATTTTATTCTTCAGCAGGAAAATGACCCTGGACATTCTTCAACCAAAATAACTTTACCCAGTCCAAATAAAAGCAAAACATTCTGAGAACTATCTTGGTTTACCCAGTTGCTAGATCTTTCTAAAAAAAGAAGGAGATGATATAGGATGAGCCGGAGCAACAAGTTAGTAATATGTGTCCAGTTTATGAGACAGAATTGTTAGCATTTTTGAAAGGTGGTGGGGGTTTGGACACAAGTTATTTCCAAAAAATGGAAAGGATGGCACTAATCTGTGCTGCTGTAAAAAAAAAAAAAAAGGCAAGGGGGTGACTGACTCATATAGACTCAAAGGTTTCCACATTTTCAGATTACTTAAGGGTATGAATCAGGCAAAAGCTGATTTTCTGCAGATATTTGTTTTGTACTTATAACTATTCCACAAATTAAAAAAGACCAGATCAGAGACAGATCCCAATGTTAAGAATTATTGATTTAATGTTCAAATGTATAATCTAGTAACTAACATGCAATAACTACTGTGATGCTGATTAGATTGATGAATTAAATGCAAAATCTAAAGAAAAGGCTAAGCTTCACAGGGAAATCTATATAGAGTCAGAATAAGAAGTTTCTACCTGATATTTCCATACTTCTACCAGTTATACGGAAGTGACTGAGTCCATGTAAGGACATGTAAGGATAAACTGATGAACCTAAAGTGGTTCTGCTTGGACGCTATTTCTTTTCAGTGAGTACTTGAGCTTTTTCCCCCTGATTTTCTGTTTACAGTAGCTAAGCATATCAGCTCTGCCTGTCTCAAAGAGCAGGGCTTGAACTGCGGTCTTAAAACCGCAGACATTATGTAAGAGCTGTGTTGCTTGAAGTTTTATTCATAACTCTGCTATACAAAACTCTGAGAAACTTGTGGATCAGGAAATAAAAATCCTTCTCGGCAACAGCCCTACAGTCCCACAGTGTGCTGAAAGCAAGGGATGAATCACCCATCCATACAAGACAGAAATGACAAGAAAAAAAAACAAAGTAGAGAAAAAAACATTCTTTTACATCTTGACAGAGCCACACATTCAAGCATTTGGGAAAGTTCCTAGCAGGTTCTTTAAGATTGTGTTTTTAAAGTGTGGATTGAATGAATCCACTTAGAGACAGGGCCTGCTCTCTCTAATCTGGACATTGGTATTTGTGGCCGTTGGCACTGGGTGCTGGATTGTGTGGTGGGATTTGAAGAAGGCCTGAAGGAGAAGGGCTCTGTGAGAGGCTGAGGCATTGTATGCTGGAGTGATGCTGGTTTGTAGAGGTGGGCTGCTCTCAGGGGCTGTACACACAGAAGCTGTTCCCATGCTCTAGCTCACTGTGCAACACTATAGTGTGTGTGGCCTCTACTTAAACCTGCAAACAGAGCCTCTCCAAGCCCCCAATTTCCCACAAAATCACCCCCCCACATACACACACATACACACAGACACATGCACACACATTACTCTTTTTTCTCTCTAACTTACATGCATGTTTCCTTATGAGGGATTGTTATCTGCATCTCATCATCTCAATAGAGCACCATTTTGGAAGATGAAAGTGTGAGGTGACCCTCTATGTACACTGCTACATTTATAGCATTCCAGTCATTTGTAATTGTTGCTGTCTCTGTGCTTATCTAAAGGAAGCTTTTAAGAGTTTTACCCAGGTCACAGGTATTACAATAATATAATATAATATAATATAATATAATATAATATAATGGGATATGTTCTACTGAGGGAAAACAGAGGGAAGTGTGTTCCCTGATTAAATGTGTTTGTGAATGTGGAGGGTTATTTAAAATATAGAGTACCTTTATTTAGTGTGAAGGTTCCTAACCATTATTGCTATCAGCATTCTTCCAAGAGCCTTTACAACATGTTGTGGTCCTAAAAAATTTAAAGGGTTCTTCTTTATCACACACCCCTTTAAAAAATCTGCAGATCTTTTAAGTGTAATTCTTTGAATGGTTCCTCAGGAAACCAAAGCAGGTTTTTCGATGGCATTACGCCACACAACCCTTACTGGCATTTTATTTTTAATATTGTAGAGTGTAGTTGTACCACCCACAGTCAAATGACACACACAGCAATATCCCAAAGGTCAGCTGATATGGAAAAAAAGTCAATGAAGACAGACATCCTTCAAAAGTTGTTCATAAGAAAGTCTCCTCAGAAAGGCTGTTACCACTGATGTAAGCCTGCTTGTCACATACATGCCATAACATGAATATTTAAACTACAGTCAAAGAGATGAGAAAGATTCACATTTGAAATATGAATTTCCACATTGGACCTTATAAATATTAGACCTAATAAGCAGCTAGCCAGATTAATGATTAGCTAAGTTTAAATTGTTAATAGGGAGACAGAGATGAGGAGAAAAAGTGTCATTATGTGCAGTCATTCCTGTCAGCAGGGCATCAGACTGAGGCCTGGATAATAACGAGCCTGCTAGTTACACTAAAGCCAGCATGACACAGTGCTGTCTAAGGCATATCATACTCAATTACTTCCTCTAAGGCGGTCCTGGGGTCCACATGAGGTTCACATTGACCATGCACATTTATTGCATCTGATTTATTTAATCAGGTAATCCCCCAGCCCATCATCAGGTGCATCAGGTGTGATAGTGATTAGGAAACATAAGCAGAATTCAGTTAATGAGGCTCTGATTGTTAAAATCCACTTCAGGTCTTTGAAAGTAAACATCTCTAGAAGAGATTACTGAGGCTGACTATATTGTATCAAAGGAACAGTAGAGGGTGATGGTACTACACCTTTCAGAGGATGCAGTATATTGTGATTTTCAGCACAATCAGTGTTGCTTTCTTTAAAAGTGTCACCAAGATGGTACCCACTAAAACAATTATACTTGATGAATCAAGAAAATGAGAGAAAGAGAGAAGATTGGATTATGTGAGGATAGTGAACCAGGAATTGCAGCAAATAAGCAAGATGGAAGTAAGGGCAGTGGATTAAGATGAAGAATGGAAAGGCTGTTGGACCAGATGACATACCAGTGCAAGCATGGAGGTGTTTAGGAGAGATGGCAGTGAAGTTTCTGACCAGATTGTTTAACAGAATCTTGGAAAGACAGAGGATGCCTGAGAAGTGGAAGTGTACTGGTACCGATTTTCAAGAATAAGGGTGATGAACAGAGCTGTAGTAACTATAGAGGGATAAAGTTGATCAGCCACAGCATGAAGTTATGGGAAAGAGTAGTGCAAGCAAGGTTAAGAAAAGAGGTGAGGATTAGTGAACCGCAGTATGGTTTTATGCCAAGAAAGAGCACTACAGAAGCAATGTTTCCTCTGAGGGTGTTGATAGAGAAGTACAGAGAAGGTCAGAAGGACTTGGAGAAAGCATATGACAGGGTGCCCAGAGAGGAGTTGTGGTTTTCTATGAGGAAGTCTGGTGTTACACAGAAGTATGTGAGAGTAGTTCAGGATATTTATGATGGCAGTGTAACAGTGGCGAGATCTGCAGTGGGAGTGATGGTTGCATTTAAGGTAGAGGTTGGATTACATCAAGGATCAGTGCTGAGCCCATTCTTGTTTGCAATAGTAATGGACAGGTTGAAGGACAAGGTTAGACAGGAGTCTCCGTGGATGATGATGTTTGCTGATGATATTTTGATCTGCAGTGAGAGTAGGGAGCAGAGGAATGAAAGTGAGTAGGTCAAAGACAGAATGAATGTGAATGAAAGGGAGGAAAGTGGAGTGGTTAGGATGCAGGGAGTGGAGGTAACAAAGGTGGAGGAGTTTTGACTTGGGATCATTGTTCAGAGTAATGGCGAGTGTAGAAGAGAGGTGAAGAAGAGAGTGCAGGCAGATTGGAATGGGTGGAGAAGATAGGCTAGAGTAATTTGTGACAGATGGGTACCAGCGAGAGTAAAAGGGAGGGTTTACAGGACAGTAGTGAGAACAGCTATGATGTATGGGTTGGAGACGGTGGCACTGATGAAAAGGCAGGAGGCTATGAAGTTGGTTGGTTTGAAGCAGGAAGATGCAGAGGACCAGAAGAAATGGAGACAGTTGATCCGCTGTGGCAACCCCTAAACAGGAGCAGCCGAAAGAAAAAGAAGAAGACCTCAGTTATTTAAGTTACTTTTATAATAAATATAATATAATAAAAATATGAAGTCATAAAAAATTACCAATATACTGTTTTACTTTAAGAAAGTACTCTAGTGTATTTTTAAAATTCACTTTGGACCTTAAGATGATTTTTGTCTCATTTTGCCATCCCAGTTTTCCCCATTTAGTAAATTCTATCCACTATGGAACACTCCCCCAAACTATGTGATACCATCAGTACTGGATGGGAACTGCTACAATTTAGGCAAACACGTTGCATTTTCTCCAAGGACATATTTTCATCAGTATCCCTAAACACAGAATTCTGTACAATTGTACAGAGTTCCCAGGAATACAAAGAAATGAAAATAGACACCAGTACCCAAGCAGAGCATAATATCTAACAAAAAGCCATCTGGGATTCAACCACTTACGCAGCTCTGTACCAGAAAAATAGTGAACAATTTGCTTGTAAAAGTCAGAATTTAACAACATACATAGCAAACCATGTATGATATGGAATCTTTTGAAATGTGTACTAGCTTTAAAGCTGTTTAAGGCACATTTTGCAAAAGTGTGTTAATTTGACACTTGATGGACATTTAAATGATATATTCTGTACTTTTTAAAATTGCAATTTTAATGGCCTGTTAAACAGAATTCAGTTGCTGTGAGAACAGGGATTTCTATATTAAAGTTTAGAAATTTGATCTTAAAGTGGTTTTAGATACAGCTTAGCCAGTCATATCTGTAATCTATACTTTGTTTTCGTCAAACTTAGGCACGTTATTAGAGCAGTTTAACTCTTGCATGGTTCCATATAGCTTAGAACCAGTTCCTGCTGCATCTCCTGCCTTTCAAATTCCTCAAGCACTAAGCATAAGGCCTGCAAGACTTGACAGTCATCAAGTATTGCAGGCTAACATTAAGCTCACTGGTTACCAGTAAATAACTTTATATTCAGCTGGTTAAATTGCTCAGAGCTTCCAAATGCAAGCAGTGATGTGAGTTTGAATTCAGTAGCCGGTAGGCATTTTCACACAGTCATATGCGCTTGAGTGTGTGCTCCACTGTTCACAGCGACGGCTGAGGGGGGATTAGACAGCCAGAGCAAGACAAGCTGCACATTGCTCAATCCAACATTACATACCCTGCAGTCTCTCTCTCTCTCTCTCTCTCTCTCTCTCTCTCTCTCTCTCTCTCATCACACACAGACACACACACACACACACACACAAATGGCCATCATGTTTGCAGATAAAGCCCAGGGCCCAGCTCATTCATTAGACTTGTTTTCTCGCAACATAAATGATTTATAAAATAATACACTGAAAGATGAAAACCATCTTTCATTCTATTACCTAAACAGAACTCTTATAAATGTTAAGCTCACATCATAAAATTAAATCACACTGCAACCCAGTTTTGAATGTTCTGCTTTCACACAATGCTTTTCCTGTACTTATTTCTCTAATTTGTTTAACCTACAACTTTAAACTGTTTCTGATCTCCAAAAAAACAAACAGTCACCCAACATGGAATCAAGAATGACCAAGCTCTGCTCTGACTCATTGAGATCTTTATACCCTGAGCCAATGAGGCACACCTGATGTCCTAACAAGGCGCCAGGTGTGCCCAGTCAGGGCAGCACCGCAAACCGTAACACTGGACACTTTGAGTAAACACAATACAGTTTTCTACTTTGAATTGTTGGACAGAACTCTAAGTATAATATTAGTAATGTGAAACAATGAACTATATTTTGGAGTATGACCTTTAGAAGCAACAACTGCAGTTAAACACTTCCAGTACCAGGAGATCAGTGTTTAGCATTGCTGTAGAGACATTAGAGACATTTTTTGCCCACTTTTCAATTCATAATTGTCATTTTCAAGGTTTTACTCATTTCATGTCCTGCCACAGCATAGCAAGGTACAAATTAGGATTTTAATACTTTGGATTGTCTTTCAGCTACAAAAACCTGTTTGACTATAGGCATGATTTTTCTTAATGTTGAAAGTTGTATTAACTTTTACCAGATGTGACATGATACATGTCTTCAAAAGTTCCACTTTTGACTTTTCAACATAGTATATTATCCCAAAACTGGGAGTAATCAAGGTGGTTTTTGGCAAATGTTAGACGAGCCTTCCTGTTACTGTTGCTTAGCAGTGCTTTTTACATTTCCACCCATTTTAAAATGCAAATCAAATGCATATCTAGCAAAAGGACATTGGTAACTGTGGACATAGTTAAACAGACACACCATGTCTTTACAGTGTTAGTGCTTCTTGCTCTGCAGCAGAGCTGCTGGTGACCTCTTCCTTTTTAGCACATATCACCTGAAGCAGCATGAGACCCTCAGGAGTTACCGTAGGCCGCCTTTGTGTGTCTGGCCGTGCCCTTGTTTATCCACAAACAAGTGAAATAAAACAGAAAAACAATGCAATCAATGTGCTTTCAGATCCACAATACACATACATACACACACACATACACACACACAGGAGAAAGGCAACAAATCACTGGGGTATGAGTTGCTTGTCTGACTCACTAACTCACTATCGCCACTCCACACTGCTTCTACACAGGCGACCAAAATAGCAGAAAGAGCGTCGGCAAAAAAAAAACAAATATTTAGCAGCACTCTGTGGAACAGGTCTACTGTTGGAGGCAAGCATATCATCAAGCAGAGAGAGAGAGAGAGAGAGAGAGAGAGAGAGAGAGAGAGGAGAGGAGAGAGAGAGAGAGAGAGAGAGAAGAGAGACAGAGAGGGAGAGAGAGAGAGAGAGAAGAGAGACAGAGACAGAGAGAGAGAGAGAGAGAGAGAGAGAGAGAGAGAGAGAGAAAGAGAGGTATATGTGTGTGTGTGTGTGTGTGTGTGTGTGTGTGTGGTAGGTAAGTAGTGGACAGCTAAAGAGATCAAAAGCAAAATAAAAGCTGTAGGAGTTCATGAAGGAGAGAATGAGAGGCAGACAGAGTTAAAGAGGGGGTTGAGAAAGTGAAACAGAAAGAGGGCGGATGGAGATGGAGAAAGAGGAGGGAGCAGAAGGCAGAGGAAGCAGAGGATGAGATTAATTAGAAAGAAATTAAAAATAAAGCACAGCAAAGTTTAAAAGCAAACCAAAGACAGAGAGGATAAAGTTAAGAAAGAGAAGAGAGACCAGATGGAGTGAAAGAGAAAGAGAAGGAGTTAGAGAGTAAAAAGATGCAGGTAATGAGAAAGAGAGAGACTCAGTGAGGTGACTCTGCGAATAGCTCCTGCAGTTAAGTGACATGCAGTGCTCATGTTTATGTGGCTATTCATGCTTTGCTTTTCACTCTCGCCCACTGAGCACTTTAAGGACTGTTTGACTGGGTTTGCTGTGGGCGATCTCTTAACACACACGCAAACACACACACACCTGCTTATCAGCATCTCAGTAAGCCTGGGCAGCCTCCACAGGCGTTTGAATAGCAGGCATTTCAAGTGTGTAGACATGAACAGATTTATCATTGCATGGGGAAATTTATATCTAACTGCCATTTTGTTCTGTATTGATTAGTTACGCAGCCCCCCACACACACACTCACACTCAAAAAGGAAGACACGCGTACAGACAAAATGCCCCTTACAGTTTGAAACATATGCACTAACCCATATCCTGAGAGCTGACTATACTTACATTGAGGTAGTACACACGTAATTTTCCGTTCCACATTTTGGATGGAAGCATATCTGATTGCTTTTCATGGTGCGATTAGCAGTATTTGAAGAGATAAACTCATTTATGCTTCATTTGGATATAAACTTATTTCAGAGTGGAGTTGACCTGGTGGATGAGGATATGCACCACTTCAGTGATTCAGACTTTGTTCTGATTCAGGGCTTTTCACACAGACAGCAGAATGCTCGACTAGGTGACTTACTGAAGGATTGCAACCAGCAGGTTACCTGACTTTGCAATTTGCTTTCTCTGTGTCCATTTCACACTCAAAGTGAGCAAAGAGGCTGACAACAATAGCAAAGGCTCAGTTCTCAAGCAAGTCACCAGGGTATCTCAGCCTAGCTTTGAACATGCACTGCATCAGTGCAGCTCAGATTATTATCCTATTAAGCTTACTATGCAAACATTCCACAATCATCGACACAATGACATAATGGAGAAGTCTCCTTCAACAAGCCACACAGAATATGCTTTAGAAAAGCACGGGGTGATTCACAAGCACTCATGTTGAGTACATTAACCGCCTTCATTAATGCTGGATTGAGCTTTATTCAAATTGGCTAAGCATTCCTGTTATTTATGTAAATGATGATTCCATCAGAGGATGTGTCATTCCAGAGCAGAAAATCTGAAATGTTTAATATATGATGTCCCAGATAAGATACGAAGAGATTGAAGGGCTCGCATCATGCCTGTTGTTACAAAGGAGGAATGGAAAAAGCATGCCTGATAGGTGGAAATGGGATGATAGGATTATACAAGAGGATTTTTTTCCAACACTCAAGAACAAAAGCATCAAAACATAAAGAGCATAGTATCAACAAGCTTAAAGGTGCAGACCACCACGTTCAAGGTGTGAGAAGTCTCTGAGAGAGAAATGTACTAGTTCTTGCAAGCTATTAGTAAGAAAAGCTGGTAGGAAGGTCATTTTAGGATCCTGTTCACATAGTAGAAATATGAATGCCCTCAGCATATGGTGCTATCTCCTTGGAAAACACTAAAACAAACACAACGGATGCATGTTCATTAGGTATGTGTGTATTGGGGGTTGTTGTTGATTTCTCTGTGCACCTCATCTATAATATGTGCAAGCTCATACTTCTAATGCAATCCAGCACACTTATCAAGATGCTGCAGTTCAGCATCCTCTACAGAAAAAAAAAAACTCAACACTGGTAAAATAATTAGCTCAATAACATGATGACTGGAGAAATGAAAGGTCACACAAAGATCATGATTCAATAAAGAAGAAAGAAAATCATAAATTATTTCATTATCAACTGGTCCTACAGTACACTTTCAAAACTAAAACCAAGCTTGTTAAAGGGTGTTAAATGAGTTGCAGATTAATTACTGAAATCTAAAATTCAATCTTAAATGTGTTCATTCTTTTGGCTTTTGGGTTTAATATGTTAAATTTATACCCTGAAAGATCTACTACATAAAATAATCTACTAAATAAAATTACCACGATAAACTCTAGTAACTTCTCACTTTGTGAGTTTTATGAACAAATTGACCGTTATTTTTTATTTTTTTTTTTATTTAGGCAAACATGATTAGGGCATGGAATAAATGTTAGTTCTTTATTATCTGTGAAGCAGATACAAATTTAAGTTTACAAATAATTATTTCTTTAATACCTATTTTTCAGAAGGTTTCATATAACCATGTTTGTGTTATTTGAACAGAAAACATTTAGTGAAATCACTGTGATTTTTCACAGTAATTGAGGTTGGCCTTGAATGACAGCTTTATTCTCTTCTCTCAAATTCATGTTGACAAACCATCCTGTTTGCGAGAGATACAAACATTAAAATCCCACTATTGGCAGTTTAATCAGATTATTCACAGGTTTATTACACTGATTAAACCAGGCTCTCATCTTTGTTTTACACTAAATTCAGCTGTGAAAGTGTTTTTGGAATGGCCCAGATTGGATGATTAAAATGTTATTAAATGCTTTATACAATGATAATGCTTTGTCTAATGAAGACAGCGAGCCTTTGGCATCCCACTCCTCCATCTCGGAAACAAACAGCCCACGCTTTCAATTGAGCGTTTCGAAGATGGAGGCAGGCTTATGAGTTGCAATGATGTGTGATGGGATATGAGATAATCTAACTGTGACAGCAAGGCAGGTCTGCACACAAAGGCCATTTTAAAAAGATCTTCCCAATTCTCTCCGATAAAATCAGAGCATTTTACAGGACTTTAAAGGCACAAGGAAAGCTGCTATCATGACAAGTATTCAGCTGTTTCAAATAAATAAGTCAAATCAAATCAAGTCAAATGAGCAGAATCCATTTAGTGCTTTTGTTCATTTATTGGTATTTAATCAGATTCCCAAAGGCCTCATACAGGCTGTCATTCTATTATTTGTGCCAGTGAAAGTCACTTAGCCATTCACTGGTTGCACAGGCATGTTGAAGCTGAGTTGCTCTCTTGTCTGTCATCTCACATTGCATTACACAGGAGGAAATTCATAAAACGCTCCAGATTTGACTTCCTCTAACTGACACTTCACAGGAAACGAAACCTCAGCCATCCTGCATTGCACAGCCCTGATAATGAAGTGCTGAGTTTATTAGAAATCAATCAAAACTGTACTGGATATTAATTATTTCCATCAAAGGATGCAGTAGTGACATCTCTATGTGTGTATGAGTGTGTGTGTTACACCAGGCCTTTGCATTGTTTTATTATTGCATGATTGGCTCAGTTCAGCTATCATACACTAAGTGGACGGGCTGTTTCCTCACACAACCTGCCATCAATCATCCATTTAATCAGATTTAACCACTCATGGATTCCATATGCCAATAAATCACTCAGGGCAGCCTTGATGTAGGTTTCTCAACAGGTGTCTCTATGTGTGTGTGACAGAGAGAGAGAGAGAGAGAGAGAGAGAGAGAGGCAGAGAGAGATGAACAGAGAGAGAGAGAAAAGAGAGAGAAAGAGAGAGAGAGAGAGATACTGTAGTGTTTTAGTGGAGCACTGAGGAGATATCTCCAGAGAAACCGAACTGAACACTCACTGCACTGTGGGCCTTCACTGAGACAGGAAGAAGTCCAACACTCAGAGGCTATGGGCCTGGCAGAATGGCAGAAAAGAGAAAGGGGGGTTGAAAAAGAAAAAAGGGGATAGAGGAAAGAAGGGATTCGCACTTTCTTCTCCTGTCCTGAAGAGGTTACGGAGCAGCTTGGAGTCCTTCGCAAAGACAGCTTAGAGCCAGTTTGTCCAGGCAGAGGGTTTAGACAGCAGTTTCAATAAACACACACACAGGTGCAACAATTCTGGACCATTTCTACTGACAAATTAAAATGACAAGGATTTGCTGGAGACAGTGAGAAACATTCTGTTTATGATTTTTAATATTGATTCTTTTGGTTCAGTTCTGGCAAACAATTACTCACCCAGTTCTGCAGGAATAAAATGAAACAATCTCCGGCTCCATAGTTTGGCCAAAATATAATGGACGAATATACTACAACAATTAGTATTGCACAACTTGTATGCCTAAACCATCACACACTTGGATCGACTTGTTAGGTGTTCCTTATCTGGTTTGTTACACAGAACTCAGACAAATGTATGTTGCATGTATACAGTAGGTATTTTGAAAGCTGAATTGTTTTTGTAATTTGTTGCTTTTTTCTAGGTTACAGTATAGAGATATCAACAGGTGTCATATCAAGATAACAATGCAAAAAATATAGACTTGCATTACAGCAAAATAAAAAAATGTGGAAATGCACACATGGTGGCACCCAGGCACACAAACTCAATATTTGTCTGTGCACAGTCTGTACAAGCTTTTGCATAGTGTGTGTGTGTGTGTGTGTGTGTATGTGTGTGTGAGACTGAATCACACGCTAGGATAACTGGGCACTTGTCAGTTTGGACCGTATCCTGTCATATGCACTTGCCCAGTCCCACTGCCATCCACCTAACCGTAGTCAGGAGGCCTCTGTAATCACTCTGTAAAGAGGCAAAATGTGCCAAGCTACTAAATGATAAACAGCCACCAAATCACACTTTTGATCAGATCTCCAGTGTATCACTACACCTATATTAGCATAGAAAAGATTTGATCCTCACACGCTGGATTCTGATCTAAAGTTTTAGTTTGTTGGAGTATTCGACTGCATTTTCATCCTCTCGCTCCAGTAGAAACAACGCAGAAGAGTGGATGCAAGGATGAAAAGCTGGCATGGCATGAGGGCTATGGAGGCCAGAGGCGCACAGTGAGAGACTGCACTAGCCCGCTGACCAGCCGAAAGCCAAGCGTGTGGCGACTTTCAGATGAGAGGATGCAGCAGTGACGCTGTGGACAACCGCAGAGTGGACATCTGAGACCTGAGAACAGTATCACATGCTTACACACACACACACACACACACACACACAATCAGTGAGAGCCAGCCATCTGAAACAAACTCATCAATTTAGCCATATGCTTTCTGCACAAACCTAACATAAGATTTCTGCCTCCAACTGATTAAAGCATGAAGGAAAATGCAAACACATACATACACACACGCTCACACAAGTATACACACACGCATACACACACATACACGCTTATTTACACAATGTCAGACACAATCTGCAGTCCTAAGGCTTTGCTGTAAGTAGATGACTAATGTCAATGATATATTTGCCATATCCTGGGAATTGCCTTAGATTAAGTCATCCACACTGGTGGCCATTAGAAACTTCATTAAAGTTAAGGCTCAACCTTGATCTGAAAAACTAACCATAAATCTTACAAGAAATTTCAAAGCCTGATCATGAACCATAATCAAGAAGAAATTATTTTACCTTCTTAGTTTATAAAGAGTCTATATCACAGAAAAACACATTTTACTTTCATTCCTTAATTACTTCTTTTTTTAAAAAAGATAATACCAAAATATGTTACCTCTAAGTTATCCTTTAATCCTCAGTTCATCGACAGAAACTAAGTTGCAAAACATCTCATCATGATTTCTTGTGTGATTCATTTTACACATGTTATCTGTATTTAACGAGTCTTCAGTGTTTTTCCCGGAATATTAACACTGAAATTGTAAGAAGTGTTGTAACCTTGACTGCGTTTTGATTCACTACAGATAAAGTGAGGTTTGAATCTCATACAAATTCCTTTGATTTTGGTACACAAATCCATGTCAAAATGTTGCATGTCTCTTCATGATATTGTATATTAAAGATCTGAAATGAATAAAAGCTGATGTATAACGCATCAGCTTCAAGAACTGACACTTCTCTTCACCTGTCAGTGATTTTTACACAATGCAAGTGTAAAAAATAATCATTCTGGGCCATTTTTACTTTCATTCTGAATTTATTTTAAAAGTACACACATGCACATGCCAACACACATTATATGTATGTCCACTTCTTTGGCATGCTCAGCGCACAAAAGCTAAAATGGGCCAATACTTTTGTCATCTGAGTCTAAGAAGAAAAGACGCTTCAGTGAAGAAAATGTCTCTCAGTCAGAGGAGAGCGCTAGAGATGAAAATGAATGTGTCAGTGGAACTCGGAGACAGATCGCTTCATAAATGTTACATCATTTCTTTCAGATCGCAGAATTAAATATTAAGCGGCAGGATACTGAACTGCACTGTACCTTATGTTGAACCCATAGATCTATCCAGCTTTATCAAATCTGACAGATAACCAATCGCCCAGACTCCACAACAATGTGCAAGACTTTTCCAACCAGAAAGCTCCACAATTAAGAACATTTTAATGCACAGTGAAGACCAAACAAAATCTAATAAATGGTTACATCAGTCATAAGTAGTGTGTATTTCCTCTTATTTATCACATTGATCTAGTCTTTTACGCTCCAAAAAAACAACAGTATGAACTGTATATAATGTTCTTTAGTATTCTTGTAAATGATAGTGTTTGTGTGGTTTTATGAGCCAAATATAAAATGCAGTTTCTATTAATGTCAAAACGTTCAGTATGCACGTCAAGTAACCTTCTTTTTTTTTTTCTTTTTTTTTTTTTTAGCATAATAAAATAATATGACTGTAAGTTTTTCCAATAGCAAAAGCCTGGTGAAAAGGCTGAGGCTAGTCTAGCGCCCACTCCTGGGCAGACATTTTCCCCATTACCTGTGTGACTATAGCAGCCTATTAAGAATGTATCTGCAGCCCACATCTTTACTGCTCTCTGTGTGCCCTCAACACTAAGAGAAAAGTGTGACACTCATCAAAGAGGCCGAGCCAAACCTGGAGAATTTGTTTCTGGGTTCTTCTGACCTCAGAAGCATACCGCAGCACTCAAACACAGCTTCATGCTGCAGAGAGACAAAACCACCTCACACTCTTTTGTGTTGCTGATGTCTTATCTGTATGTTTTGTTGCACTTTACCGTTTATTTAGTAAGGTTTAAGCATATGTGAGTGAAAAGTTAGTGCTTCCAATATTAGTATGAAAGGCATGAATGAAAGCCTTCTTTTTCTAACAATGGCACCAGGAAATATCTTTTTCATATTGAGTAAATCATTCTCAAAGTTAATGGACGCCGGTCTTTAAAAATTAACTTATTTTTCAATGGAAAAAAAAAAATTGTTAGATCTGGATTTGGTTTATATAAGATATTCCTTTCTCAAATAATCAGCTAAAATATAAATGGTTTGCATGACTGAGGATTAAATGATGAAAGAGCTAATCACTCAGACAGCAACATTTTTTCTTAAATAATTCTCAAATGTACCAAAATATAAAAATTGAGACGCAGTGAAACGTTTGTCTAAATAATCATAACAAAACATTTATGACTATTTTGTTATTGTGAAATGCAGCACAGCACAACACAACGAAATTCAGCCTCTGTGTTTCACCCATACACAGATGTGCAGCAGGGGCAGCTACTGAAAGCGCCCGGGGAGCAGTGACAGGGACGGTACCTTGCTCAAGGTTACCTCAGGACAAACTAGTGGTCTGGGATTCAAACCCACAACCTTCAGATCCGGCCAACTCCGGAATATTTTCTTGGAAGTCAAATATTTACACCCCTGAACCTCTGAACCTCAGAAATTAACTTAATAAATCTTAACCTACTGTGAAATGTACTTTAAATTTAGTTGTACAGGGAGATTCTGTTTTATTAGCCCGTTGATGGCCATTAAAGCATGCAGCAATAACATTCCTAATGAAGCAGGGGCTGTGGTTAGATATACTGAGTGGAGGTAATGTGCTGTAGAGAAAAAAGTGAGGCAGCTGGTTGGACAGATGTCCACCCTATAGGAGACTAGGGGACAAAAGTAACAGAGCATGCTCGGCACAACACATTCTCTCTAGGCTCGATCAGCCAGCTTAGGGCCCTCTCTGCAGGTCACCCCTAGAAGTTAATGACCCTCTCTGGGTCTACACTGCCCCACCACTAGAATCACATTAGCCCTGTGGCCCTGATGACATGCTTGGGTATACAGTGTGTAGAGTAACATAACACACATTGCACCATACGATAGTGTGTCAATTACATCATATAGATTCCAATAGTTCATTTGGGCTAGGGTCTGGCCTTTTTGTTAACCAGGTAGCCAAAGCACATTCACTTTCCTACTCCTACATTTTAAATCTAAGCCACCTATATATCCTCTGTTACAATTTTAGCCAATTTTAAATCAACCAACCAGGAAAGCTGTGGTAAAATATCACTAAACAATCAAGTGCCAAAAAGGTTCTTATGAGTAATACTTAAAAAAAAAACAATACATAAGCGTTGGAAGCTTTGATTGACAGGTCCAAGCAAATACATTTAAAATAAAAAAGTGGAAGGTCGATACTTTAAATATTGAATATTAGCATTCATGTATGCACTAAGATGGGAAGCTTCAGCCATTGGAAAGTTCTTCGGGGAACCAAAACCAAATGATAATTTTAGCACCAACATCAGTAATGTTCCTGAACCAACAATACGCTTCAGAATCACGGTATGGATGTTTATTTTCAGAAATATGAAATCAGCCATTGCAGCATCTGGTGCTTTCTGGCCAGTTCTTGGCAAGAGCTGCCCAAGGTTACAAGGGCCCCTCTGTTGAACTCATAATAACAAAATCCTCTATAAATTTTGAATGAGATTTGATTAGTTTGGGAGTTTTTGCTACATGTCTGAGGCTGTTGTCCTGTTGAAATATCTTCCTTCCATTTCCATGTTTAATCGGACCTGAGCTCAAAAAAATGTTTAAAAAATATGTCACACATCCCTGAGCTTCTCTTTTAACAGCACCACTGTGTTGTCTGTAGGAAAGGAGATGACTGCAGTGCAGTTTAAATCACATGTTCATTGGATAACTGTAGATGCTGCTGACACAGATGTTAGTTTTTTTTTTTATTGCACTGTAATTTTTATTAATTCAACTGTTTAGTTACATGTTCAATAAAATAAAACTTTAGGAAACTGCTTCACCTACATCATGCTTGCTAACTGCTTGTTTGAAACCTTGCCAACCAGTGGTTGTATACACAACATACAGAGTTTAAAGCTGAAAATAAAATTTTATCTGTTTATCTTTATCTTGCATTCGTCTTTTGTAGGAGTGTGTGTGTGTGTGTGTGTGTGTGTGTGTGTGGTGCAGGGGGTGGGGGGTGGGGGGTGGCGGGTGGTGGTGGTAGCAGGTGGTTGTAGTGTGTGAGCAGGGGGCGGAGACGTGGTGGTGGTAGCAGATTGGCACTAGAATTCCAAGTCTACTAACTATCAAAATCATGTTCCACAGTCCATGTTTACTTACAATACTTCTAATCACATTTCTAACATGGTTCTCAAGAGAACAGACAGACCTACCAACATAAAGCACAAATTTTGGCTAGAACTTTATCCCTGTTGCATAACATTAACATAGCCATGAATTAATTATAATGGCAGATGTCATATACAACCATGAATTGTTATGAGAATATGTCAGTTAGATAACAGTGTCATGCTGCCATTACTGACAATTATCATGGCTGTTTATGTCACGTACTAAAAATCAAAACAAGCATTATTGTCCATCCAAAATTATAGTATTGAAATACAATTATGCATAATGATATCATGACAATGACACTGTTATGTTAATTGACATGATATGACAACTTGTGATAGCATATGATGTCTGCTTATGACAAGATTGTGTCCGTGGTTTGTTAAAGAGTGTAATGCCTGGTTATAAAAAAAAAAAAAACATGTTCCACAATCTATGTCTACACTGTTATCTAAGCTCAATGGATCATAGTGACCCACCATCACAAGCCCCCCTCACACTCTTAGCCTAGCAACACCTGTGATGATTTCTGACTGTATGATTTCACTGATGCCCCTCATTGTGGAGATGCCTTGTACAGCTGCTGTATCAGTAGGCCTGCTGAATCAATAATTCAGTGTGTTGGTGTTAATCTTTGATGAGCAGAGCTCCTATGGTCAATCGCTAATGAATAGTGGCTGTGCTGGTTAGCAGGCTGCATTCATCAGAGACTGGATGAAGAGGCAGTGTGAGGACATACTGCAATGCTGGTCACACTGACCTGTTTACTGCTCCCCAAATACGAGTCACCTTTACTCATCAAGTCACTCAAATTGTGGGGACAGTTGTTGAAGTGTTGTGTCATTTATATCTTGGGTGGAGCTACTGATACACATTATTTAGCACTATTTGCAAGATGCTGAAGTGAGCATGCACCTAAAAGGTGCTAAAGCAATTCAAAATTGCATTTCTATTAAGTAGTAGAAGGGCGTGGTGTGGTGGTTAGTGCTCTCAACTTTTTGGTTTGTGGTTTCAACTTCCAACTGGTGGAAGCTTAGAATCTTTTCTGTGTGGAGTGTAGATGTTTTGCATGAACAGCCACCAGAAAATTAACCCAAGATGTGAGTGCATGCATGAGAGTATCTGTCTAGGTGTCTGCCATGTAATGGAATGGTGACCTCTCCAAGGAGTTTCTGTACCTTTTGCCACTAAAATATGTGTCACACTCTGGGTCCACTACCAAAACCTCTCATCCTCCCATGCATTCTTCCTGCAGGTTGCTTATTTTGAACTCCAAACCGCTAAGTAACCACTGCCCTAGGCTGAGAGGGTTAAATAAAGGCATTTCATGTATATTTATTAATGCTGATGGAAAATAATTAACAGCACATAGGTTACCAAATTATTTAGGTTATCACACATGATTCTGTCGTCTTTATACATTCAGCTGTCAGTTTGTTTGGTATATCTAACCTTTATACTCACTGGCCATTTTATCAGGAACATCATACAGGTGTGTTTGGTCAATGTTTACTTTACTGAGTGGGCATCTGAAAAACTCCAAAATCGCTGCATTGCACACAGTGGTTCTGCAGTTAGAAACTGAGAGCTGACTATTAGACAGGTGTATAAAATATGTACAGACAACAAAAATGACCAGTAAGCAGCTTAATATTTGCTCCTGTGTGGAGAGTCTTCCATTCCCCCAGTTCCTATTTGACTTATCTTCTGTGCAGTAATCTGCATTCTTATGAGTGCATCTTGTACTGGGCTTGTGCCCTATGCTACAGGCTTTGTGACTAAAGCTTTGTATTGTTTTAAGATTTTTACATGGGAAGAGAGCGCGCAGAGTAAAAGGCCACATTAGTGCGCATCGATGCACATCCAGAAGTCTTATTTAAATTAGGTTCTTCACAGTTCACCACACCATCTTGGCAAATGCTGGAATCACCTTCATTAAAGAGAGCACATTCCTTAAATAATCCCTTTCTCTAATTGTGAGGATTTCTCACTGCAATTTACTGAAACCTTTGAAGGCTGGGGTTTATCCTTTCTGCCCAACTACAGCTTATCCCGTGCATATCAAGAAAAACTGTCTGCATATGCTAAAAGGATTTTTAATTAGAGCATTTTTAATCCATTTGCTTTGGGAAAAAAAGAGAAGTGACAGCAAAAGGAGGTTTCAAAGTTCCTTTAAATCACATCCATATGATCCCAGTAAGGCAATGTGCAATGTATTGTTCCTTAATCATCATTGTGACACTGGCAATGCTGATATTGCAGTTTGCAAAATGCAAATTAACTGATTATTAATGTTTTTTCTTCTTTTTTTTTGCCCTGTGAGCATCTGGACCATTCACAGATGTTATTTTTGTGTTTTTTTAATTAATGAAGGCAATCACAAGATTGAAGAACTTGTATAAAATGTCAGTTGACCATATATTATTGACCAAAGTGTATCCTGTTGCTTTAAAAAGAAAAAGAAATGACAAAAATGGATATACAAAGTTTTGCTCAAAAAGCTTCAATATGTTATGACAAAATGGCAGCCCAATATTGTCCATCTAAAGGCCATCTAAACTCAACACTGAAAAGTAAAGCAGACTATGTTTTTGCTGTCTGCAGCATTGTGCTTGCGTGAGGTCAGAAGCGTGCTGAGAGAGCTCCTGGAGAGGACTTTTACTGCCACAATCTGGAGGCCATGCTTGTGTTACCAGGACTAATTACTGCCCAGCCCTGCAGCCATACCCTCTATCTATACAAACTGCTAACATATGACGCCTCACCTTCACCTGACCTATACTGAGAAACAGAACACAGTGTGCAACAGGTGTGTGTGGGGGTGGGGGCTGTGAGTTTGTGCATTTGTGCTTGGGTCCTTGTGTCTGTGTGTGTGCGTGTTTTTGTGAGTCTGCATTTGTGTTTGTGTCCTTGTGCTAGCACGCACGTGTGTGTGTGTGTGTGTGTGTGTGTGTGTGTGTGTGTGTGTGTGTGTGTGTGTGTGTGTGAGAGAGAGAGAGAGAGAGAGAGAGAGAGAGAAAGATGCACTATTGATGTAAAGAGTTTCTGAAAAGGTAAAATAATAAAAGTAATTTCTATAAAAGCTACTTCAGGAGATTTGTGGCATTTCCAGTAGATGCATTTAGCACAGCTGAATAAAATATATTATGTGTATTTGTAAGTGATTATTTTTGGAAAAGTGGATCAGATCTAAAGAAAAATGTACACAGTGCATGAAATTGTTTACTTTATGTTATATCACTGTAGTTACTAGTACAGCTAACTGTGCAGAAGATGCAGAATTCTGATTCTAAGTCACTGCTACACTGAACACAATAGTTCATATGACAAGCAGAGTTTCAGATCATCAAAATAACATGTGACTAAAGCATTAGTTTTCTAAGTGGCTTTAAGGATTAATACCAAATATTGAAATGATTTGTTCCTTAGATGCTAAAAAATATTTGTTAAATAGTATGTGAAAAGTTTTAATTTTATTGTACATTTTGTGAAATTTAGAGTAGAGTAGAGTGATCTTTACAGATTAGTATTCTTCTCCACAAAAATTTGAAAAACGATCAAAGAAAACCGGACACTAAGGATCTAAGCGGTTCAGATAATGGATGGATGGATGTATGATTTGCTATGGCTGCCCAGTGCTGACACCCCTATGTCCACACTGCAATTCTTCACTCATGTGTCTGTGATAATTTGCATATATAATAATTTCTCCATGACAGCATTATAGCATCGTGCCACAATGAACAGTTACTTTGTTGGAAAATGCACCCTGTTTTGGAACTCTATAAGCTTCATTTTTACATTTTACTAAATTCAGATTCAGTTGTAATCACTATTTGAAATAAGGTATTTATTAGAAAGTGTTAAAATGTATCCGAGTTCAACGTTCACTCCATTCCATGAGTCACTTTTCAATTCTTTCACTTTTCATTCTAGAAAGCCTGCAGGAAGTGTTGCAAACAGTACTTATAATTGAGCAAGTTGTCATGATTTTCAAACTATTGAGTGAAATCAGGCTGTGGTACTTGTGGCTGCCCAGATATTTCATGCTTTTGTCAAAAGGTTATTGCATGTAATATATACATGCAATAGCTAAAATGACTGGAAATGCACACTGGCAAATGTATTGGTAAATAAAGGATGAATCTATTGACATCTATCATTAATCTATCTATTCTTTTAGGGAACTTTGGGGCAGTTGTAAAAATGACTTAATAATTTTGAGTGTGGTCAGTGACTGTATGTGTGTGTGTGTGTGTGTGTGTGTGTGTGTGTGTGTGTGTGTGTGTGTGTGTGTTTGTTTGTGCATGCATGTGCGCAAGTGTGCATCCACTGAACAATAATCAATCAGTGGGGCATGGTTGCCATTGCACTGATGATAAATGAGGCATCAATAATTGTATTAATACTCACATTCACATTCAGTCGCTCAGTTAAACATTTGGGCTATGATACAGAGGGAACAACAGATGGACTCACCCTATGAGGGGGAAGTGTTAAAATCTCTCTCTCTCTTTCTTCCTCACACTCCTTCCCCGACCCCCCACCCAGCATCCCACACATATATACGCACACACATATAAATAGGGTGCAAATGGACCTTTTCAATAAATGCCAAAACATTCTTGTTTATTTTTTTCTCTTGTCTCTTACTTTTCTATCTCTGTCTTTCTCTCTCAGTGCCATCCTTTTTTTCTCATTCTCTCTCTCTCTCTCTTCTCTTTTTTCATAGTCACCCTTTTCACGTTCCTGTGTGTTTCTTTTACTTGCCTCTTTTTCCTGACAGCTCCAGTTGGACCCTATGGAGTGGCACCAGCACAAAAGGCCCGCTCCACTGTGAGAAGGGCTTCTGACCAAACAAAGCACTTCTGTCCAGCATACATGCATGCAAACACACAAAGCCACCATTCTTCCGAGGCCAGTGAGCATGGTGGAGTATAGCTTAAGAGCCATCCGTCAAAGCTTCGGACCAGCAGCGGGGCTCTGAGAAACTGGATCAGGAACCATCTCCATTTGACAAGTGGATCATTACACTCCCTCACAGTCAGGCAGGGAGAGGGGGAGAGTTAGCCAGTTTCCGATCCGCATGTGGTACGTCCGAGTACTGAGGAAACAACAACATCCAGTGTCAGTGTATTATATACACCACAGCCTGTAATAATATAATTATATTCAGAATTCAGAAATGATGATGAATGTCCTGGTGGTTAATTAGTTATGAAAGATAAAAGAATCAATGCAGTCCAGCTTGGAGGACAAATTTGGCAAATTTCACCTTATTATTGAAAGGTATAAACACATTTCAAGCTTCTAGATGGTTGAAACTAATCTTCCCATGCAATCTGCTCTTGTCTTTAACGGTCACAGCGGTTACAGTATTTTAGATACAGTGTCAAAAACTACACATGCAAATCTGTTCTACAGCTTTACCCAGCTTGAAGCAAGTGTGTTTCAATTTGGGTTGAAAATTTGCACGCTGCTCTTGCTATAAGCTTCCATTACTTTCCACTTGCTGCATAACATGGCTTCAGATACCAGACATCTCTTGACTGGCCGGCTACAAATGGGTTGAGGGAAGAATTATGCAAACCTTTCACAGCCTTTAAACTGAACTCAGAGGAAGGCCTTTTGAGCTTTAAGATCCAACTCCCATGTTAATTGCTGCATCTGACGCTCTCTGGTCATTACAAGACCATTTTTGTATGTTTCGTATTGTAAAGCCCTGTTTACCCACAAGCTTTGATGATAAATCCCAAAGCCCAGGCACACAAATTAGCGTCTAAAATCGTACCATATTGCATTCTAAAAAGCTCTGCAATGACTCATGCTGGATCCCTCCTCAGACATTTAAAGCAGTGACAAAAAGATTAAACAATTCACATTAGTAAGCTCCTCATAAATGCTCTACATCTGGAAGTCACTGTTCATTCACAACAGCATACATCCCCATGCAATAACACGAGTGCCTGTGGAAGTCTCATGTGGAGCCGTAAAGGGCCTGCCGGATTATCTATCATGTCTGGAGGACATAAGAGCGAGGGGGGGATTCAGCATACCCCTGGAGGGGTCCTTGCTGAAATAATTCCTCTCCAGTCTCATTGTTTTAGAAGCAGGCTCAGTGCAGGTTTAATAAATGCTGCCTGCTGCCTCTTGTCTCGCTGTACATTACTCATGTAAAGCAGACAGCGCTGCCGGGTCATCGGCACACTGGCTCGGACGTCCCCCAGTCCAGTTCTGGCCCCAGAGGCTCTACTCTCTCTGTGTTCATGTGGCTATTTGAAAAGTAGAGAAGGATAATGTGACATGTTAGGTAATATCATGATAAAGGATCTCATGGTATGTTTTCCGGAAATGTATGATACATATCAGTGCTGCATTTTTGGGGTTTTTATATTAGATCTTCATAATGAAATTATAGAGACTCTGAGAACAACAAGAAGCTTTGTACAATTATAACTAAACTATTCAGTAACTAGCAAATGATTAAAAACCAGGCCATAATGGAATGGAATTTTTTTCTTTTTTTGCTGTTGCATTTCATTCATTTCAAAATAACAACTTCATACATAATGTTGCTGTTGTTGTTTTTTACATCATTTGAAAATAACCGCTACTTTTCACGCTGTATAAACATTTATGATGAATGAACCAAAAGAAATGCCCAAAAATTATTTCAAATAAAATTGTTAAAATGTAGACTGAAAGATTTCTTTGCTTTTTTGTCTACAGTTACTTTTTTGCAGATATGAAATTCTGATGCCGATAATAATAATATGTCATGAAAATGTATCAAGTATCACAATGTATTTTTTACCATACCATTCACCCTGAAAGTAAAATTGACCCTGTAAAATTTGAATTTCTGGGAAACTTCTTTTGCATGGATGCATCTTGCCTCAGTAGCTTCAGTGCTGCATACACGAGTCAGTGGGCTAAAGAGGCAAAAGGCAGAAGACTCGCACATGGATACCTCACAAGGTCTGATACCCGTTCCTCCGTGTGAGTGTGAGAGATTTTATCCTCCCACTCGCTTCTGATGTATTCAGTGTGTACGATTTGTTGGGTTCAGTGGTGAACACTAGTGCACTGACAACATGCCCTGCATCTGAAATAGCTGAAGTAATACGCATACACACACACACACACACACACACACACACACACACACACACACACACACAAATACACACAGTACTTTAATTTCACATGGTGAAGAAATTAAAAATCACATTTTTCAAATTGTCCTTTTCACTTCAGCAGTTACTATAGCACTAAATCATTTAACAGGGAATCAATTATGACATTATTTTTTTCCCTCAAATTAACATTTTGTATTTTCTCACATAGCTGAGCACAGACAAAAGTGGGACCAAGGGGTCCGTGCTCCTGTTCAGCCATGCATGTGTGTCTCTCGTCCAATCGCAGCCCATTCAAGAGGAAACGCAGGCTTAAAAAACGTGCATTTTAATGACACTCTCCAAACAGGACCAAAGTGTGTGATTTTCTCTCATGGCCAAAGCCCACCACCACCACCATGGCAGGCGAGACGGATGAAGGAATGTGGCCGGGAAGGGGGGGCCAGGAGGATTTAAACACCCAGTCGCAGATCCAAGCCTGAGAATTCATTCACAAAGCTTGAGCCAGAGTGGGAAGACGAGTTTTCCTCTCTGCGTGCGTGTCACACTGAGACTGTGTGGGAGTCTAAGAGCGATGGCATCTGATTGGTTCATTAGGGCTAAACTTTACAATGCACAGGATTGCTTATGCCTCCCATATCTGCAAGTGGTCCACTGGTAGACACTAGAGCAGTAGACACTGAGGTCCAAAAAAGGTGATGAAATGAAATTTGAATAACTATAAAAATATCAGAATCCCAGGTTTGTATTGAAATACTGCTCTATGTTTGGTGACTCCAGCTTTCCTTTTCTGTATTGAAAACCTTGCATCATAATGCAGATACATATTTAATATTTATTACATGCACACACACACACACTCTCACACACACACACACAGTGGCTGATTATACATATGGTAATAAAATGTCTCGACAGGAGAAATACTTACAGTTTTCTCTTGCCACCCCCTTCTTTCACACACACACACACACACACACACACACACACGCTCACACAGTCATGCTCTCTCACCCCTTACCCTTATGGGTTTGGTTAAAACTCTTCCATTTTAAGTGGTTCATCAGTTCAGTTTAACCTGCTTTTAATGTGCTCAAATGAATGGAATGAAACAATGAAAAAAAACATTTTTAAATCGTTTCCTCCCTCCACACCGCTTCAGATCAGCATCTGCCCAGTTCCACCTTCCACTGTGCAGCGCCCGGTGCTCCCACATGAGAACATGAGAACGATTTCTCTTTGAACCTGTTACAGGTGCGTTAAGGAAAGTCTGATCTGCTCAGACGATGAAACACCTTCCCCTCACAAGATCAGGTTTTGTTGCTAGGAGACACAAGCATCTCCGGGAGAGGCTCCTTCCTCAAAGCCAGCAGTTCTCCCTATTTCTCTCTCTTTTTCCCTCTATCTCCCTCTCCACCTCTTTCCCTCTGTCTCTCTTCCTCTGTCCCCATTCTTCTATCTCTGTCTCTCCCTCTCTCTTTCTCCCACCTCTCTCTTACACAGACCTGGACTTTCTGTCTCTCTCTCTCTCTCAGACTCAGACTCTCTCTCTCTCTCTCTCTCTCTCTCTCTCTCTCTCTCTCTCTGACATAGGTTCTCTCTCTCTCTCTCTCTCTCTCTCTCTCTCTCTCTCTCTCTCTGCTGAAGGCAGGAGGGAAGGGAGTGTGTGCTGAACAGCGGAGGCTCTATCGGGTCTGCAGGTGTTTTCAGGGACGGACGGAGCGGCGGAACTGAATCAGGCGCTCCAGTCTCACAGTGTCAGGTATGTTCATAACAGTGTGTGTGTGTGTGTGTGTGTGTGTGTGTGTGTGTGTGTGTGTGTGTGTGTTACTGATAACAAGCCTGGAGTGAGTGAAACACTGAGGAAGAAAACTTTAAACAGCGGCTCCTCTGAAGCGACTGTCCTGTAAACAACAGCAATGTGTGTGTGTGTGTGTGTGTGTGTGTGTGTGTGTGTGTGTGTGTGTGTGTGTGTGTGCAGTGAAGTAAGTTACCTCAGTAGTTTCTCTTGACGCTGCTGTTTGTTTTCACGAGCGCGAGGGGTTCAGCTGGACTCAACCGTTAAAGTTTACCGCAGTTTTATCAGAAAACGCGCTGCTTCTGTAGCTCGGGGTTCGTGTTTCTGCGTCTTTGTTACAGTTTGTTGTGCTGAAGTGTAAACCATCAGAATAAAGCCGGAGCCAGTGCGTGCCTGAGAGAGAGAGAGAGAGAGAGAGAGAGAGAGAGAGAGAACCTATGTCAGAGAGAGAGAGAGAGAGAGAGAGAGAGAGAGAGAGAGAGAGAGGAGAGCGTGTTTGTGAGAGTGCATGTGTGCTTTTGAGATTGTGTGGATTTGTGGCACAGTGCTTGTAATAGTGTGTGTTTCTGAGACACACGGTGTGTGTGAACGTGTGTTTGAAACAGAACTATGCTAAGTAGGGAGCGCGCGCTGTAAGAATCCGTGTTCGTGCAGCGGTCTTTTTTCCCTAGCCCTACTCCGGTAAGCCCCTCCCTCCTGCGCAACGATTGGATAATAGTTCCGATAGTTCTGACGGACGGCTGCTTAGTGTGAGCTAGTAGCCAATCACAGTGCAGGAGGGGAGCTACAACCAGCCAATAACGCAACGGCGAGGCAGAGCCTGCCGGACAACGGGCGGGTTAAGAAAAAGCGCGCCTCCTCTGCGAGCCGTTTTTTCTCCAGCAGTGAGGTGTGTGAGTGTGTGTGTTTTTTGTAAGATGTTCGAGGAAGACGCAGATGGTACATAATTTATGGCGCGCGGCGCCTGCGCTGAATTTAAATCGAGCGGCTGGTTTGAGTGTGAATGAACTGGGAGGTAAAAAAGGCAGGAAAATGAGGGAGATGGAAAGACGAACAGCACGTGACTGCGGTCCGAACAGTCGCTTCATCCACCACGATAATCGAACGGTCTGTTTGAGGAGATTCAGACCCCAGAGACTCAGCCAGACCTGCTGCCCCTTTCTGACACTGCAGTCGGGCTGGGCTGCTGCAGGTGCTGAACTAGAGAAGTTTTATAATGTGATGGGAGGTCTCGGGATTAAATCGCAGAAGAAGTGTGTGTGTGTGTGTGTGTGTGTGAGAGAGAGAGAAGGCAGAGAGGAGGTGAGGTGTTCGCACCAGAAATCAGTTGGAGGAGTTGAATGGCCTTGAATAGGCTTCTGAGTCTCTGTTGAGGTTTCAGTGTGAGTGTGTGTGTGTGTGAGTGTGTTAGACAAAAAAAAGGTAGTTGTTCATATGTATATATATATATATATATGTGTGTGTGTGTGTATACTCCATTTAGTGTGAAAAATGACCATGTTTTTGGCTCCCCCAGTTTCATAGGAGAAGCCGTCTAGTGACCTACGTTTGAATAGATCCGACTACCTGAAGGCATGAAGCAGTGAAGAAAAGGTGCAGATGATCAGGCTGGTGATTAGTGTACTGTCGATGCTGAATGCTGAGTGGTTGGAACCTCTTTATCTAAGACACTTGTATCTTTAGACACTCAGTAAATAATTTGCTCCAATTTCTTTAAAATGAACTAAATAAAAATGCCAAATATAAGACAGTTGACAGGACATAAAATAGGAACCAAAATCAGGAGTTATATGTGCGTATACAAACATGCATATATATATATATATATATATATATAGGTTAATCTATGTGCATTTCATGTTTGGAAGGTTTATTATATGGCTTTGGCCTTCGCCTTCAATTGCAATGTTCAACTCACAGTGCTGCACTCTGTAGAAAAGATGCAGTAGGAAGCAGCATTGTAATAATTACCCATTCAAGAGCATGGTCTGCTAAGCGCATGGAAATAGGTCCTGTACAGTGCTGGCCTCTCCTCGTCCTGAACTGTGAGCTGTCCACCATTTAGATGAGAAGAGAATATGATGAGCGACAGCACAATAACAAAAAAGAAACTGTTTTATGAGACATCTAACACTGCACAGGGTAACTAAAATCCTATTATTATTCTACAGTGCATATATAAAGGCACGGCAGACAGGATCTGAGCATATAGCAATTTCATAACTGCGTTAAGTCTCAGTACTTGGATCTTCTTTATCCCTATATGTTTGCAGCTTTAAGAACTCGAGAGATTTTCTTCCACCCACGCATGTGTTCTCTGTTGAGGGAGCCCACCTTTTGTCAGACTGCATGTTTCCCTCAGATGAAGCCCATGGGTATGGAGCTGTATTATCAATTCTGCTTTAAGTCACATACCAGAGGGACCATGAGCTTGCAAATGCCTTGCGTCCTGTTCATTAATATGAGAGGGAAACGGTGCCTTAGCCCAGTGTGTGCCATATAGCCTATTAAAAGCACATGCAATATGCCACATACCAATAGATATGTAAGGTGTGTACTGACAGCAGGGCTCAGTTTCTATACTATATGAAGCATATAAGGTCTGCATGCATGGAGAGTATTGAGGTGTCATTAGTATGAGCAGTGTCCCACTGAAAATGATTCCGTAAATGAGGCAGCCCTTTTAAAATTCCAGCCAAAGAGGCGATAGCGCTGCAATAAGTCTTGCGTCAAAATCAGCAAAGAGCTGTGGTGCTATACACGTCTATCTGCGGCTATGCACAAACAGAAGTGTGAAGAGATTTCAGCAGCCTGTCAGTCCCATTCGCTGCCAAGCAAATCCGTTTCTGAGAAAAAAAAAAAAAGAAGAACAGCTTAGGTTGTGGAGTGTTTTTTTGAAGGTGTTTTTTGTGAGGTGTGGCTGGGTGTTGTTGCTTGCAGAGCACAGCTCCACATTCTCCTCTCTCTTTCACTCACATGTAGGTTGGCTTTAAACTGTAAGCTTTTTTTTCACACCAAATGCATCTTATGTTGTTTTTTTTCCTACCAGTGCAACTCATCCCATATTCACAATTCTCTGAAAACCCCTGTTGAGTTCCATTGCGGTAATAATTGTGGGTGATGGAATGAGAAGGAGCTTTAGACCTTGTATTTGGATGAAAGAGTTTGCTTTCGACACACAGTGAAGTGATGAATCGAAATATGTTTCAAGCGCTGAAGGTTTTGACAGGGAGTGAACATTACGTTCCTCCTGAGTGCCAGGATGAATATCCTTCCAGTTAGACACATTTGCTACTTAACGATAGTGATTATTGGTTAAAACCTCTGTATGCTAAGCAAGATTCCTCTTTCTGGGCAGTAACCAGATAGAACTAGCTAAAAGGATTGTGTTTTCTATCTGTTTGTGTGGGGTAATGCTGCATGTTAGCTGTGATCACTGGGATTTACAGTACTCAGATCAACAAACCCATCACCAGTTTCAATTCTCATGACATGCTGGAGTTGTGGGGTTGTTGAGGATGGACAGCGTTGTGTTCATGTAACAGAGTTATGATTTAAGCCCAGTTACTGTTTTTTTGTTTTGTTTTTCACCAAACTACATCCAGTTCTTTAGTCAGTAAGTGGGGCACTTTTGCGTTTGGTTTTGGTCACGGTATAACTAACTAGTCGCTGAGCCACTTTGGACAACAGGGTCTGTCTTCACAAACCACCTAAAGATTTAGAGTGCTGATCTAGAATCAAATTTTCCATCATATATAGGGTGGGTGATGTAGCTACTCATAGCAGCATGTGAAGCTTTATTTATTTTTATAGCCCATGATAAGTATTTACCTTAATAAAGAGTTAGATTAAGCAGGTTGAGAAAATTTTAGTGATGTATTTTTATGAATTAAATTCGTGATGATAGACATCTAGGGTTTGTAGACACAAATTTGCCTTGTTTAAATCATTTACGGCATTTAGCAGACACTTATCCAGAGCGATTCCCATGTCCTAATTACAGGCAAAGTCCCCCTGGAGACACTCAGGGTTAAGGGGGTTCACTAGGGACCCAGTGGTGGTAGTGCCAGGTGGGATTTGAACCTGGGACCTCTTGATCCCAAGGTCCATAGGCAAGTACCCTACCACTAGACCACCACCCCCCATTAAAACATCTGCAAGTAAGGCCAATTTTTATTTGCTTTTCTTTGCTCCTTTGAAAGTGAAAAAAACTAATTATTCCTGCACTTTTTTTTTAGAACAATTACAGTACGTGTATTGTTACTTAAGTGTGGACGCGGAAAGGACGATGTCATTGTGAAGCACAGCACAGCTCAGTTGGTAAACCACAAACAAAAAAACAACCTCCATTTTTTACCCAAACACACATGTGCAGCATGGGGCAGCTATTAAAAGCACCAAGGGAGAAGTGATGGGGATGGTACCTTGCTCAAGGGTACCTCAGACAACCTGTTGGTCTAGGATTCAAACCCACAACCTCCTCTCCTAACACTAGGCCACTGCTGCCCAAGCTCTGAGAATGCTGATTATACTAATATCAGTAAATCTAGCAATGACCTAACCAGTAACTAAAGTAAATCAAAACAGGAGTGAGGCCAGACCTGAAGTGAAAATTGCTGCTGAAATTGTAACAGACATTAGAATATGATTATATAGTGTGATTTAGTTAAAAGGTCTAAAGCAAGATATATTAAGGGATAAACTGATAAAAAATAAATACACCTTGAGCAGAAGTGCTCAGTAATAAAGTGTAAAACATGCATAACGGGCTCGGTAACCACTTCAGCTGGTGTTATAAAAGCTATGAAATATCTCTATAAAAATGGTAACTAACATACTAAGTCATCAATACCGATCATGCTAAAAGTGACAATGCTAAATATTTATTTCTTAAACTCTCTTTCAGTTAAACGTGTTCTGTCCTGGATAGCGAAATAGTATCCTCAATGCTGTCTAGGGTAAGCAGTCTCCTCTGTCTCTATATCTGAGCTGAATACTCATTTGAGCACTGTATATGCCTTGCATGCTAAAAACTCCCCTCTGTGAAGAAAATTCAGACTACTGAGCATAGCTTTATAAAGATCCAGATATCGAGGGGTTCATGTGCAGATCAATTGCAATGCAAAATCTTTGATACTGTAAGATTTAAATGTTTTAATTAGTTTAAATCATTGCATCCCTACATTAAAAACCTTTGGGAACTTTTATGTTTAAGCGTTTAAGTATTATCAACCTTGCGCCAACTCTTTTCTTCTCAGCAGGACATGACTTCCTTTCATTTCTGATAAAGGTCTAACATTAGTAGCAGAGTACCTGCAGTTTTGCTGTGTGCGAACTTTCTCAGTTGTTCTCTCTACCTCTGTGTCCTGTTTGGATCAACAAGCTGACATGTAAGGAGTGCTGTGTTAATATTTCTAATAGTGTCCCTTCACTATGGCTGTTAAAAAACTCCCTCCTCACCCTGGCCTCCACCTAACTTTACCCCAAACAAGCACATGCTGTGGCATAAGTATGGTGTGTTTGTTCCTCAACCAGATAGGTTCAGATATGTCAAGCAATAAGTTGGAGCATAATACAACAGGAGTGATTTCTGCTTTCTCAGTTAGAAACCCACTTCTTGTGAGCACAAAAATTCATTTCACAAAGTTCACTGGATGTTGGCATTTGAAGAGAAGTAAAAACTGACTTTGTATATCCAAGCATACTATATGGAGTGTGAAATAATGCAAAGGGTGTGTCCTTTACATGAGGATGTAGTTGGCACAGTGACATCTTTCTCCCATCTTTCTCCAAACTTACACACACACTCGATACACACACACACACGGAGAAACTGGCGTGGTAAAGAGAGAAAAACACATACAGCCTATGGGAGAAAACTGAGTGGGCAGAAACACTGTGTGCAGTTATTAGGCACACAGAGTATTTTGAGGATCCGATAATTCTGGAAACAAATACAGTGCTATCAGTCAATCCGAAATGTTAAAAACTCTGAAACCTGAATGTTTCACAAAGGAAGAGTGTGAGACACTCTGTGTGAAGAAAAGACAATATTATGCAGCTATTAGTGCAGAATTATTACACAACTAAATGAAAAACAAAATATTCCCATCTCATTTATATAAATAAATATTTCTGACTTTTAAAAATAAAATCACTGACCAATAAAGCCACCCTCTTTCAATAACAGTCATAATCCTTCTATGGAGTCTGTCAGTTTCTTCTGTTGACGATCAACTATTTGTTCAGCAACAACCACAGCCTCCCAGACTCTGTTCAGAGAGGTGGACTGTTTTCCTTCTCCATAAATCTCCGCTAAGTAGGTCCACAAGTTCAATAGGGATTAGGTCAGGTGAGGGAGGGGGCCATATCATTATTCTTAATTATTAATGGTCTTCTCGAAAGATGCAGACTTTTTTCCTGCACCACTGCAGTCTTCTAAATACTGGCAGAAGGTTTGGGAGTTGATTTTGACGAAGTTGGAGTAAGTTCTCTACCCAAATAAGGTCCAACTAGCTCATCTTTATTAATACCAGCCCATAATAGTATCCTACCTCCACCTTTCCGTCATCTTAGTGGAAGTGGAGCTCTGTGCCCATTACTGATCCAACCTCAGGCCCATCCATCTGGTCCATCAGTCACTCTCATCTTATGAGACCATAAAACTTGTCTTGAGTCTTGATGTTTCAATGTACGTGTCTTGTTGGCCATGTCTCTGAGCACTGAACACCATGTACTTCTGGACACTCTAGGAAAGTGAAAGTGAAAGTGACAACCCTTGTCATTGCACAGCAGACAGTGAACCACAACGAAATTGGACCTCTGCATTTAACCCTTGCACACTCAAGCACCGTGCAGTAGTGGGCAGCTATTGAAAGCGCCCGGGGAGCAGTGACCAGTGACCACGCCCTAACCACTAGGCCACCGCTGCCCCTGCAGTTCTGGAATATGACGCACCTGGATCTGCTTAAATCCAATTAGCATTCAGGTTTATACAGCTTGGAAGTATGCATGTTGGAACATATACATAACAATGATCTGGTCAAAATACTTGCCTAATAGTCTGGCTGGTTATTTTTGCATCAGCCAAACTTTTGGTTATCATCCATTCTTGCTTTCCTGAATTGTGAGACGAGCCGCATAAACAATTGTAATATTCGAAGGGAAAACCAATGCTGAAGAACATGGTTACTGCAGTGAGCAAGTACTTGGGGATTTTGTTGGCGCTTCTGAGCGTAACTGATTTTGTGAGCTGACTGTTTGATTTAAGCATGCTGTTAAGGAACTGCCTGCAAGCAAAATCCAATTAATTTCAGAGGCTCTCTGTACCCAAAAAAGCCCCCCGTACCCTGCTCCCGTCCTACCCTACTAAGCTAATTAACATGATTAGCCAAGGGGAACTGCTTAAAGATGGGCTAAAGTGCATGGCTCACAGAATGACCTAACACGGCTTCTCTTTCTTGCTGCTAAAACTTGGCACGCTTGTCTCAGCTGCACTTTGGGGAATTTGATGGATTGGCATAACTGTTTAGGTTTACACAACATATCTGTTTATTGTTATCACTTGTTTTCTTACCAATCACATAGCGTTACACTGTGTGCTTTTTGGCCAGTCACAATTTTTGTAATCTAACAAAAGTAACTTATTTTGTCAAAAATTTAACGCTGTCACCTCAGAGGCATACAGGTGTGTTTTAAAACGCTTTAATAACTATCAAAGTGACAATATGTAGTAAAATCTCAGTACTTTTAGAAGTATTTTGTCCATTTTGTGCAGCCCTTTGACTTCATTTCATTTCTGATGGTATACTCCAACCTGTACTGCGTCCAGACAGGGCTCTGTTCTCTTACACTGTTGTCTGTCTTGTCCACCAGCCTTTTTGTGGTACCAGGATTAATCGTGCATTTTTAAAAGGCTTTTATTCAGTGTACAATGGAACATTCAGTATGCTTCAACTATATTTTGCTCACTACACACCAGTACATTCTTGAGATTTTTAATGAAATTGGCTAGGCTTTAGTGGTGAAGGAGAACTAGCACTAATTCCTCTTTCCTAGTGTGACTCAATGTGCTAAAATGGCACAAGTCAGCAGCTCTTAAATAGTCAAAAGCTTCTGCCATCAAAGCAAAAGATCTCACC
Organism: Hepsetus odoe; assembly: GCA_017165825.1. NCBI lineage: Eukaryota > Metazoa > Chordata > Actinopteri > Characiformes > Hepsetidae > Hepsetus > Hepsetus odoe. The sequence continues at coordinate 17,966,109 of CM029375.1, read as the reverse complement.
CCCATCCTTCTTCTCTCAGGAGAGAAAATGTACAGGAGAGAAAAGCGAAGGCTGAAATGTGGGCCTTCACACACACATACACTTGCACACACACACACGCACATACGCACACACTCAGCATGAGGGCACTATAAGTGCTATTAGGTTGTTAAGCTAGAGTTTGAGTTGTGGCTAAAAGACCGAAACGGTAGAGAGATAACAAGGCTAGCTGCTGTTAACACACAGCCACCAGAGGCCCGCAGCACAGCTGGTTTTGTGTAGTGTAGCACCGTGAAGATAGATAGCATCACCAGGGATGAGCATTAGGTTATACAGTGTTCAAGACTTCCTCTTCTTCTTACTCTTCTTCATGTTCTTCCTCTGAGCAGGCCCGAAGGCTTTATGAGTTTGCCAGTGTGCTGGAAACTGGGCTGGCTCCTCGCAGGACTCCTAAATGCCTCCTCCACAATGCAATGTGGGAGAGGAAATCAGATTAGAAAAGCTTTTCCATGCCTTGAGATCAAAACACAGGCTTAGATATCTGCCACACATCTTAGCAGCTTCAACAGCTCGTCGTCAGGAGTAGAACGGCAAGCGCGGATTTGATCCATCAACTAGACTGTCAGATCTTCCTGTGCAATGGAAGTGTGCTATCTTAGAAACTATTTATTATTGCAGAGGTTTTAATTATTTACTAAAAGTGATACCTTTGAATGTATATGATACATGGTAGATCACATGCTTAAATGAATACAGAATCAATGTTATTGCCCACACAACACATTGGTTTTTACATATTTGGCCATGTTCACCAAACACGGAACAGGACATTAGAAGGTACTAGGTACTAGATACTAAGACAGAAGTAATTCACCTGGTTATGTGGCCTCCTAGATGGAGGGAATGGAGCATCACAGAGCATACCTTCATCCAGAAATGGCCAATCCGTGCTCCGCTCACTGCTGCATTGCTGCATTCCAAATAGAAAAAATAAGAAAAAGGGAAAATAATCACATTCAAATTAGAAATTATCGCACTGAATGAAGTTCAACAATACTGTGCTTATAAATTAACTGAACTTGCCTTGCTGGTATACTGTATAATGACCTTCTGCATAGAAAATAAATGTGACTGAAAAATACTGTAACATCAGTGATATACATGAGAGCAGTTGCCTTGGAGCAAGCGGTTGCAGAGACAACCCCAGTAGATGTAATGATATTTTCAGAGATGGCCTTGCAGACCTGTGCTAGGGTGGGCTGTGGGAGTTCACTTATAAATTTTCTCAGCAACAGAGACCAGTTGAAAAGAAACACTCATACACCTAGTCCAGACAGCACTGATCATTTAGCATTGCTCTTCAGTGAGTCCTTCTTCAGCAGTGATAAACTCAGATGTGTTTGTTTCGATCCAGTTTACCTTTTTATTCAGCATTTTCACCTTTAGCAAAGCATTTTGACCTTCTCTTGTGTTCTCTTGTGTTATGTTCTTATTGATTTAGACTGTGTTTCCTCATCCCAGTGTATCTGTTCTGAAATATCAGTTTGCAAGCCTTCAAGATGAAGGAATATGAAAGTGGAATATGTGTTTATGAAGTGTGTTGTTTCAACTCTACTTTCAAAGCTTAGATTTGAAACTAAAGTAAGTACAGTGGTTCTTGTAATGAAGAAAAGACTCCTGGTGAATTCTCTAGACAAAAAGATTTCGAAAAAGGTTCTTGACTTGGGTCTGTTTCATAACTTTTACATTATGTGGGAGTTTTTAAACTTTGAAAAGGTTCTTGACATTCGCACATCTTACTTGGAAAAATGTGATTTTAAAGGGCCTTCCGTTAAACCCCATTTAGAACCTTTATTTTGTATCATATTAAGTTTCCTTATTCAATCTGTTGTCTGTACCTGCAGCTCAATTGGTTACTGAATACATGTCCCTCTCCCTCTCTCTCTCTCTCTCTCTCTCTCTCTCTCTCTCTCTCTATCTCCCTCCTCTCTCTCTCTCTCTCCCTCCCTCTCCTCTTCTAGCCCCTCCTCCCCTCTCTCTCTCTCTCTCTCTCTCCTCTCTCTCTCTCTACCCCTCCCTCTCTCTCTCTCTCTCCTCTCCTCTCTCTGTCCCCTCTCTCTCTCTCTCTCTCTCTCTCTCTCTCTCCCCTCCTCTCTCTCTCTCTCCTCTCTCTCTCTCTCTCTCTCTCTCTCTCTCTCTCTCTGTCTATCTGTCTACAGGTTGTAAGCTGACTCCTGCTTAGCGTATCTTCATGTGTTATCAGACAGAACTCTCCGTGTCCGTTCCATGGCTCTGCCCTGCCTCTGACACTCCCTCCTCATCCGCTTTCTCCCTCATAAAGCGCTAAACTGTTGCCTGTGATTGCTCCATCTCCGTTTAACAATGTCATCTGCAGTTCGGGCTCTGCTGCTTGTGCTGCTAGGAGCTGGGGTCCTGCTGTCCAGTGGCGACTCCCCCCGTCGAGAGATTAAGATAGATGGAAATTTGGTCCTGGGAGGCCTCTTCCCAATCCATGAGAAGGGCCTTGGCATGGATGAATGTGGCCGCATCAATGAGGACCGAGGTATTCAACGGTTGGAGGCCATGCTCTTTGCCATAGACCAGATCAACCGTGATGTCAGCCTGTTGCCGGGTGTAGCCCTAGGAGTCCACATCCTGGACACATGCTCAAGGGACACCTATGCTTTGGAGCAAGCACTGGAGTTTGTCAGAGCTTCTCTGACCAAGGTGGATGACACTGAGTTTATCTGCCCTGATGGCTCATATGCCTTCCAGGAGGACAGCCCGCTGGCAATCGCTGGAGTTATTGGAGGGTCTTACAGCAGCGTCTCCATACAGGTCTGTCTTATAAATGTTTAGAAGACACAGCATCTCCAGTGATTGGGAGTTATTAAATGAATGAGTTATGAAATGAATCATATAAGAGAAAAGCTGCCTTTATTTTAAATTATATTAACACTATTAACATCACAGTTTTAATGTTTTAGTCCATCTAGTCCAAATATGGAAATTAGGTTAAAGAAAAAACAAAACTTGAAATTACCATGGTTGCGATGTTACAGCCTGAAAATTACAATCTGCCCAATGAACCCACTAAGGTTTATTGCACTCAGTTAAGTTGAAATGTCTGTGGCAGTTGTTGGAGTGGAAGATTCGAAACTGTGCTGTTCCAGGCCATTATGAAGTAAATGTATCAGTCTTACCAAAGACCCCCTGACATCCAAAAAGATGGATACATTAATTTTGTGACATTGCCAAGAAGCTGAACACAGTAATTTGTGCATTTCAGACTTAAATATGGGTTTTCTTTTTCTTGTCTTTTTCTTGCCATGGTTTGTACACTTATAACATGGTTTAACAGTCAGAACAAAGGCCATTTACATATATCAGTGTTAGGATGAAGCAAGGATAAAGAGACATTGGAAATGATAAGAAAAAATAATAAACGTCAGCTCGAAGTAAAAGGTCACTTAAGGGCTTAGATTTGAGAGTTCGCACATGGCAAGCGCAAGTAAATGAATTATTCTGTAGTGTTGTTTGTATGCTGAGATGCTGATGATGTCATCATATAGTCTTACCAAATTATTACAGGTCAGTGAATGATTTTCTGTCTGAAAGCACACCACCCTCCAAGAACAGTGAAAAACAGAACCGTGCGACTTGCTCCTGTTCAGCTCCAGAGTACCTGATCCATTATTTAAAGAGCAGCATTCAAGAAAAAAAAAAAAAACATACACCGCCCCTTTTTCATTCTTGCCCGTTTAAATCCACTCAGTCCAAGCCTTATTTGCTCCGGTTCCTTCCCACATGCATACATGCTGGGATTAGCATTATTGCTATACCATTGTGTGCCGTCAGATTCAGAATCCGTAATCTGTCTTGTTCTTATTCTCTCTTCTCTCTTTCTTCCTCCCCGAGCCTCCTTTCCGTCTGCTCTTTCTTCAGAGCTCTGTGTTCCTGGAGAAAGGCCGGCAGGATCGTGACCTCACTGTGGTTGCTCGTTAGATAACCATTGTTTCCCATCATTCTCTTCTGATCAGCAACAATTAGTCACTGTTTATTTCTCACTGCTGTTGTTCGGCCATCCTTTCTGCTCTGCACCCTCTGGCAGAGCTTTTTTATACCTCAGCAAGCTTTTAGCACAAATGTTCCATACCAGGCCCTACATAAAGTGATGATGATACATTCTTGAGTATGTTTAGTTTTTATGCGCACTGTTTTAAAGAAATGAAAGTGGCTGGGGCTGCTTTAGGATTCCCATGAAACTGTGGAAAACACCCTAATTAAATCAAATTAAAATATCTCTTCTAACATAACATATAATTTAACTGTCACCAGTTTAATTGGTACCTGGTGTGCTATGAGTTATCTTATAGCATGTTATATAAACCCATCATACAAGAAAAACAGGCATGTTCAAGGCACAAAAGGCCTGATCATGATGAGATGAAAGGGTATTCTGATGGATTACAACAGACTGACTGAGTGTGGATTGCATGCAGGCTGACAGCAAAGTGCTCAATGCACTCTCAGTCTTAGAGCAGTGTATGGCAGTGGCAGCGTCCGCCTCAAGCTCAGTATGAGATATGTGTGATGTGCAAGAGCCAAGCTGAGTCTGACCAAAGAGAAACAACCGCTCTCCGCCTCGCCCTGCTGGGATTGCCTGCATACTCTTAATTGGGCTAATGTGATCTGATCCAATCAAGTGGCTAAAAAAGAATATTTTATGTATCATAGACTTTGGATAATTAATTCATAAGGTGCTGATTTATTGATTTAAACAGTATTCCTAATGCAGGGCCTGTGTACATAAGGGTGTGTGTGTTTTTTTCTCTCTTTACTCCCAGGTTGCCAACTTGTTGCGCCTCTTCCAGATCCCTCAGATCAGCTACGCCTCCACCAGTGCTAAGCTCAGTGACAAATCACGCTACGACTATTTTGCACGCACTGTGCCTCCAGACTTCTACCAGGCCAAGGCCATGGCTGAGATCCTGCGCGCCTTTAACTGGACCTACGTGTCTACAGTGGCTTCCGAGGGTGACTATGGTGAGACTGGCATTGAGGCCTTTGAGCAGGAGGCCCGTCTGAGGAATGTATGCATTGCCACATCAGAAAAGGTGGGACGCTCCAACGCTAAGCGTTCCTCATATGAGGCAGTGGTGCGGCAACTCCTGCAGAAGCCCACAGCCCGTGTTGTGGTGCTCTTCTTGCGCAGTGATGATGCACGTGAGCTCCTTGGTGCTGCCACTCGTCTTAATGCCTCCTTCCTGTGGGTTGCCAGTGATGGCTGGGGGGCACAGGAGAGCATTGTCAAAGGCAGTGAGCTGGCTGCTGATGGAGCCATCACACTGGAGCTGGCTGCTCATCCCATTCCTGAGTTCAACCGATACTTCCAGAGCCTCAGTCCACTCAACAACCACAGGAACCCCTGGTACAAAGACTTCTGGGAACAGAAGTTCCAGTGCACTTTGGGCAGTTCGTTGTCTTCGGCTGGGCTGGGCACTCCCAAACCCCCCTGTGACCCGGACCTGGCTGTGGACGAGTCCAACTTCGAGCCCGAGTCCAAAATCATGTTCGTGGTGAATGCAGTGTATGCCATGGCACACGCCTTGCATCGCATGCAACGAACACTATGCGCTAACACCACACGTCTGTGTGATGCAATGCGCAGCCTTGACGGCAGGAGGCTGTACAGGGACTTTCTGCTTCACATCAGCTTCAGAGGTATGACTGAGTGTGTTGTTATCAAGTAATCTCTCTCTTACATCTGCTTTTGTTCAAAAAAAAATGTTGAACCCTTTACCATCCCAGTAATTCATTTAGCTTGTCTAACATGCTGTTGCTGTGTCTGTAATAGCCTATGCATTTCACTCATGGCTTCTTTTTCCCAGGGTACAAATGACATTTTTGTGTTCATTTTCCACTTTAAATCAGTTTCACACTGCAGACAATTAAAACACTTTATCACTTCAAACTGCAAGCCCATTATATTAAAAACATTTCAGCCAACAATGCACTGAAATAAAACCTGAAATTAAGCCAATATTACAATTTAGGATATAGCAGGCCAAAAATAAGATTTTACAATGTACTAACATATTGCAGTATTATGTAATCTATAGTAAATATCACATAACCAAACATCCTAGAAGGCAGAGAACATTTTTTTCAACTTTTTTTATTGAGAATTTGCACTTTGGCTCTGCTGTTTGTGGATTGTATCTCCACTAAATGTCACATAACCAAATGCGTTAGACAGCAGAGAACAAGTTGGAAACTATATTTTAAATAAGAATTTGCTGTCTGTAGATTGTTAAGTCATTTCAAAAACAGACTACAGATGGCGTCTGGTGCTTGCAGGTACTTTCCTGCCAGCTTCTGTTGCCATTTTTTGGTATTACATGGGATGTGGAGTTTTCAAGTGATGTATCAAACCTGTAGTAATCTTGGGTATTTTGCCACCTCTTAATACTATTCATTTCTATTTCTCACTATCTTTCTCACTATGATAATATGTCAGTATGTTAGATTGTAACACCTAGTTGTGGGCATATTAAATCTCTTATTTATTTACTTACTTTTTTGTTTATTTATTATTTAATTGGGGGTGGTGGGGGGGGGTTCAGGTTTCCAGTACATCTTTAATTTAAAGGTGTTAACATCTGAATGGAATACTGCACATTGTGGTTAATGCCAATAACGCTGCTTCCACAACAGTTGCTTAAGTGGATTGCTATAGGACAAAATAGGATTATGAGAGAACTGGAATTGGATTGGACTTAATGCACTCCATATCAACGTATTAAAATTCGACTTGTTTCCTTCCAATACTGGCCTTTCAGATTAAATCAGGACACTCTGCTTCTGTCTATCCCTCTTTCTATGTTCTTGTCAATTTCCAATCCCCCACCTTCTTGGTATGTAGCAGTGTGTGTTGGTGCTTAAGAATCACGTTGTATTTCTTTTTGTCAGTCTGCGGTTAATGTGAGTGGAGGTGCATAGTGGCTGTGTAATTAGAGCCAGTGTGAGAACTGATTACAGCACTGGCAGGCCCATGGCTGTGACGAGAACACGAGCTGAGGCTAACGTGTGCGCTGCCACTGAGAGGATTGCTTTTGACTGACAGGTAGAGAGCAAGGGGAGCAGGTAAAAATAAACCATGTAAAAGTGCTCATGCTGGCACGTCAATATTAGATGAGCTTATGCCACACTTATCCGTGACTGTACACAAACACGTACAGCGACAGAGTTAGAGAAAAGCGGCGAGGGGGCGAAGAGAATTCTAAACTCCCTTAAGGCATTGAGGGAGGAAGAAAGAGTTATTAAGACATAAGAAAAAATAAAGCTATAGGAATATCAAGAGACTATGATGGGCATGTAAAGAGAAATTTGGGAGCTGATGTAGTGAGAGAAATAGGGTGGAGGTTGTGCGCATGGTTATGCATACGTGCATGAGAAGGGTGTGTTTCACACAGAGAGAAAGAGTAAAAGAGACAGAGAGACTGGGGGAGATAAAAAGATGTGAGAGAGGTTGAGTGGGCTGGTATGCGTCAGCACAAGAAGATTCTCTTTGAAATTCACCATCTTCATTTTTCAAGCACAGAATCAAAGACGTGTGGGGTTTGCTGTCTAGGGCGATGGGGTGGCAGGAGCGAGCAATACAGGAGAGAAAAATGACAGTAGCTTGTAGACAGGAGGAGGTAGAGGAGAAGAGAGAAACAGAGAAGAAGGGAAGCGAAAAACTGAGAGAGGAGTGGATTCTAGGTGGGGGAGGGAGAAGAGGACGGGAGAGGGCTGGTACAAAGAAGTTTTAATGTGTAAAGCATTTGCAAAAAGGACAATCATACAGAAGAGGAGCTTCTAAATAATCTAGCATGAAGAAGGAGGAGAAGAGAATTAGAGCTTAGGAAAGGTGCAGATGGAATAAGAAGTCCACTAAGATTCCTACACAGGCTGTCCAGAGAAGTACCTGAAACCCAAGGTCTACTTGCTGTTGTTCAAAGTTTACTTTTGGTCTCACTAAACTGTTTGTTACTTTTTTGATGTGCATGAAAATCAAGCCTTTTCCCTACCCAGCCCTGAAAAAAATACTCCCATTAATTGGATCTTTGGGTGATGTACCTGTTTCAGCTCTAAGCAGCCTATTATTTAAATACCTGGAGTGCTGTTAAAAGTAGTTTGATGAGAAAATAGATTTTTGCCTTTTGTCAGCTTCCCCTTTGTTCTTTGCCAAGTCGCTTTCCCACACTTTGTTCTTCGCTTCTCACTCCTGAAACAGAACAGATATTTCACTTTGGAACTCATGTTTTCATTTCTTGGCAGAAACCAGCCCGTATCTTTGGCAGCTGACAGGCCATGCTTGGTAATGGAATATAGGGCCTTGTTAACTGACCAAGCTGAAATATCAGCTTCAGTTTTGGCTCTCTTTGGACTCTTCTTCAGAGGCCTCTCACCTTTTCAAGCACTATAGAAAAAAAAATGCACTCCCTCACTGGCCCAATTTAATAAGCAGCAACTAAAAAAAACAAAGAACTAAGGGGCTTTTCACATGATATCTTTTACTTCATTTAAGAGTGTTTCTGCTGTGGTAGCATCATCACTACCACAATTAAACTTTGTATATGATGACAACATGATGAAAAATGGAATGAATCTTGGTTTATGTTCATATAAAGTAGCGTAGTATTATTCCATTTTGTATGGATTAATTTCAGACCGTTTCAATCAAATTATCAAACTACGTAAAGGACTCGGGAACTCCTTAGTATCAGAGAGTCTCCCACCTTTGTGTTTTGTCCTTTTTCCAGCTCGTCACTCAGACTAATGCAAGCAACTTTCCGTTGCTATGGAAATTTGGTCGCACATGGCACCAATTGTTGAAGCAATCCAATGGAGTCGGGGGGATTCTGTGAACAACTGAAAGAGAGAGGAAGAGAGTGCAGAGATGTAGAAAGCAGGGAGGAGAGAGCAAGAAATAGGGAAACATAAGACAGAGAGAAAGAGAAAGACTCAGAGAGAGGGGGAGAGAAAAGAGACAAAAAGAGAAACAGAGGGTGACAGAGGGAGAGAGGGACAGAGAAAGAGGGGGAAGAGGGAGAGGAGAAAAAACGATGGAGAGGAAAAATAGAAAGACAGTGGGAGAAGAAGCTATAGAGATGACATGGAGAGAAACGGAGAAGAGGGAGAGAAAGACATACAAAGAAGAAGATATTGAGAGAAAAAGTAGAGATGGGGAGAGAAAAGAAGAGTGAAACTGCTTCAAATTCTAGCTTTCTCACACCTACTGAGCAAACACATGCCCATGCACATGTACCAATAGAAGCATACACACAAACCCACACACACACAGTGCCGATCATTTTCAAACACATGGGCCATCGGGGACTTTTTTTTGTTGTTTGTTTGTTTGTTTTCTGCCATAAAATCTCAGACACTCAACAGTGTTCACACACACACACACACATTGATCTCGAAGAGAATACGCAGCACAAGCCATCTACAATTTCTAAATCATCTTAAATGGTCTTAAGGCACACACACACAGCAAAAAAACAAATAATAAAAAATCCATTGACTCACAGTTGTGCAGTTTTGAGATAAATATGATTAATCATATCTAACAGTATAATATATTCTGATTATTTGTGCGATTGTGTGGTTTGTGTGTGTGAGCTATAAAGCCTTTAGGCCATGCTGAGCTTGAAGATTAACAATTGAGCTGCTTCAGCCACTGTTCCACTTGCACCACACATACTCTTTCTCCATTTCCCTTTTTGGCACATGTATTTCTGCCCTTTCTCCCTCCTTTGCTTTCCTGAAACACGGAACACAGAGATTCGGAGCTACAGCTAAATCTAATTTTCTTTTTTTTCTGTGCTGAAAAATGTGTGTGTAGAATTAGCAAAGCAGAGCAGTATACACTGGATGTTGTCTCCAGGACTCAATTTTATATTGCTTTCAAGCTAGGCTACTGTATCTTTACTCATTTAAACCTCCATCCCTGCTGTGATGCTGCAAACCAATGAAAAAATTATCAGGATATAGGTTCCCATGTGTTTTTATGAGGAACACAGCACATGCACAAGATATACTCTTAGGAAGAAGAGCCTGTGTGTTTTTCTTATTTCCTATACTTTTCAGGTTATGAAAGGCCCTTGAAGGCCCACATCTGGCCAGCTGCTGAATGCCACATATTGAGCATATTAAGCAATCTTTGGAATTGTAAGTCACTCTGGAATGTCTGCTGAAAATTCTGCATGTGTAAATCTGAGCAGTATGAAGTGAGATATAAAGTAAAGTAAAATTCTGCTATCAAAAAATCACTGGACCTTAATTATCTTCGCACTAGCAAGTGTTATGAGGATGTATAGCTAATGCTATATAATTGGTAGTTGCCTCCCTGATGTGCAGACATAAGGACTTTTTCTTCACTCTGATGGCATAGCTTACCTGTAAATATGTACCATTAATTTTGCTAAAGTAAATGCTTTACATTTGTTTTTTAACAGACTACATTGATTTTATGAATTTTACTTAGACACTGAATGGTATCAGTACAGGATCTCTCCTTGCACCTCACATAGATATAATGTTGCAAAATATCTGTCATGTGAATTACAATAAATTATAAATAATAAAATATAAATATTAAGCTTGATTTGCTATGGCTCCATAACCCAACTAAAGCTAACTACCTTATCCTTCAAAGGTTATGTCAATTACAAACCAAAGAATATGCACATAATCTGTGGCATGTTTCAGTCAGTCAGTGGATCTAATGAGAGCAGTCTAATCGCAAGTACTACGAAGCCTCATTCTTGGATACAAAGTAAAATTAAAAGTTTCCCTGGAGCTAAAATATCCCTGTGGTTAGTGGCCTTGCAGAGGTGCATAAATGGTGCTAGTGCTGAAGATAGGACCACAAAATAGAACTACCACCACATCATACCAGTGTTTATGGGAGTACCTGTCATTATAAACAGGTGTTTATTATATATGTGTTTATATACAGTACTGTGCAAAAGTGTGAAAAAATGCTGTAAACAAAGAAAGCTTTCAGAAATGGAAGTGTTAATCATTTATTTTCATCAACCAACAAAATGCAGTGAATGAACAAAAGAGAAATCTAAATCAAATCAATATTTGGTGTGACCACCCTTCACCTTCAAAACAGCATCAGTTCTTCTAGGTACACTTGCACACAGTTTTTGAAGGAACTCGGCTGGTGGGTTGTTCCAAACATGACTGTGTTTCAACCTACATGTGACATTGATGATCATCAGCACCTGTTTGGTAAAATTGGTTGATCATACACCGACTATAATCCTACAGAATCCCTGACTTTGTGCAAGTGTACCTAGAAGCAAAAGGCACCAAATATTGATTTGATTTAGATTTTTCTTTTGTTTGCTCACTTTGCATTTTGTAAATTGATAAAAATAAACAATCATTATTTATATTTCTGAAAGCGTTCTTTGTTTGCAGCATTTTTTCACACCTGCCTAAAACTACTGTATATGTGTTTGTGCAATAATGCGTACACTCATTCTGGAAGGAATGCATGCAAAACTAATGGATGGGTAATTGTGTGTGCGTGTGTGTGTGTGTGTGTGTGTGTGTGTGTGTGTGTGTGTGCGCACGCAATAGCTGTTTGTAGATGTCCTTGGCTGCAGGCACAAGTCAAGACGAGATGAGGAAAAATACTATTTACATAATAAAAAGCCCAATGGTGAATACACCTATTTAAATTATAATTAAACACTTGCACGCACTTGCTCAGTCCTCTTCTTGAGGTGTCTCATTTCTTTATCTCTCTCTCTCTCTGTCTCTCTCTCTCTCTCTCTCTCTCTCTCCTTTTAGAAGCAACATTTTAAAAAACAAACAAAAAAACATAGCAACTGTTAAATAGCAGACCCAGTATTATTGTGCTCTTATATATATATATATATACTTGTTTGTGTGTCTGCATGTTTGTGTGTTTCGAAGAGACCAACAGGCCTGAATGGTAGCTGTCAGCAGTGAAGGAGTGAGAAAGGATGTGAGACACTGTTGCTGGAGCAGTGCTTTAGACTTGTCTCCTCCTGTAGAGGGGGATGATATGGCACCTGAGGCCTGCGATTGCTCCTGCACTGTTTCTGCATGACAAGACTGACAGGCAACAGGGCACAGTGTCACCATGGAGTCTAAGGAGTTTAAAGTGTACCTGACAAACAATGCTCTAGTTGCGAGAGGGGGCGAGAAAGAAAGAGAGTGAGAGAGCAATTATAAGGCTCTCACTGCGACACACGGGGGGAATATTTTCGTGTATCTTGTCAAAGGTGGAATAATGCTTGACTCATCTTTCTCTGAGTGGGAGCTGTTTTCAGCCACTTTTAGGAAATTCTGTGTATCTGTTTGTGCTTAGAAGACATTTCAGAATTATCCAAAGTTATCTCCTGAGAGTCTAACTTTACTTCCTGTTGTGTTTACATTCTCTCTCTATTTCTCACCCTCTCTTTTGTTCTCTCTCCTTCTTTCTCTGTCCTTACCTCCATTCTACTCTCTTAAAAGTGCTTTTACAAAAATGGGTCAAATGTAAGTCAAAGAGTCAAAGACCAAAGATGTGTATCAGTGTAAAATATATAGAAAGTTTAAAGACTCTCCACATAATGTAAAGGTTGTATACTAGTTTTAGTAAAAAAAAAAAAAAATGTTTAGAAAGACTTTATTTTTAGTATAGAGTGTTCTTAAGGTGCATAAGACTGTTTTGTGCAAATCTGACTGATTTAAAAAGAACACATTGGTACATGCCATGAAGTAAAGTGGGTGACATGATAACAACAGTAACAATAAAGAACACCTATTTGCTGGCTCATATTTAGGTCGGTGTTATGTCATCATTGTGCAAACTCTCAAGTAAAGTGCCTTGAAAATAAATGGCTCAATTAAAGTTGATATCAGCTTGAACTTAAGGTTCCATTACTGATAATTGTATTGGGAAATAATGAGGAACTGTGCCGTCTACTTTCAAAGATTAACAGTATAGCTTCTCTGGCAACAGCCAAATCTCATTCTCATGCTGAAAATGTTTACTGTGATCCGGACTTGAATGTTCTCCCAGCTCAGTTTAGATCAACACAGCTATTAAAAGCAATTTCATGCCTTGGGTTTGAATTATTAGCCCTATTAAGAGGACTAATAGATTATAGGCAGTCATATATTTATTTATTGATCATACAGGGCGGTCTTATATGAATAGAGAAGTAAATCCTCTTTATTTGCGCTGTATTAAGAAGCTTTTGTGGGTTTACTGAAAGCTCACCATGTCCCCTGGAGGTTCAGTACAAGCTGATTAACTGCAATTTGTGTTTGTCACAAGTAATTATATTATGGTTAATTATCCTGTTACCAGATGCTGATTACTTAATCTAAGAGTGCGTGGGGCGTCTGCTGAGTATGAGGATTATTAATTATAAGTGTGGATGATGTTAAACAGGGAAATGAACAGACAAACTGCAGGCAACTAAAGGTTAATTCGGTCTTCAGAGAGATAAAGTATATTTATGTGCATACATGTGTATGTGTGTGTGTGTGTGTGTGTGTGTGTGTGTGCATGTGTGAGTGTGTGCATGTGTGTGTGTGTGTGTGTGTGTGTGAGTTCTTGCATTCCACCACACTCCAATATGTTTGTACATTATGTGCATGGGTTGAGTGTGCACCAGTGCTGACATTGACATTATCTATATGATTGATGCAGTTCATAACACCTAACCTCTTTTCCCTATCTGACGAGTCATCATTCCCTCTAGGGCTTCCACAGTCCCTCTGAGCAATTATACTAAGAATGATGAATCACATACGTACCGTCCCGAGACCAGTGTGAGCTATTAGTGAGCCCACTCATGTTGTTTCTTCTGACATGTTGGACCCATGTGAAGAAACTTTTCACTGAATTGCTCCTCATACCATAGGTTTTATACCTGACTCTACACTTTTTTATGTTCATCTATCCTGCAGCTAAGTGTACACTGCAGAAAAGAGTTTTTACTGTCTCTTTCCCTCTGTGTTCCATGAGGAGTTTTTACATCTTTTTTTCTCTGTGTCCACAGTTTGACATTAAAATATCAACTGTCTATGTAATAAACTTGATTTGCTTATTAATCTCGGTAATATAAATGTGCTGGTAAAGGAATACCTTTTCAATCCCTTGTTGTTCATGTTGGGGAAAAAAGCCAAGTAGTAAATAGCCTCAAACACTGTGAGAAAGTCCATATTCCCAATAACTATAACAGTATTTCCTCTCACAGATGATGCATTTTATAGTCAGTTCTTTATCCAGTTTTACAAAGTATTTCTGTAGGGCTCAGGATGCTCCCCTATGGTTTTAGGACCCTGCTGTATAACTGTCTGGCATGCCTGCAGCCAAGTTACACACTTACTGATCTGTCAGTGTACAAAACTGAGCAGTACTGTAGGTGTGTCACCCAGGATTCACTGAACTGTCACTTCTCACATGCAATTTATGATTTCTTTGATTTTCTTAACAAATCTTTCACTTTGTAATCTCACTGCATCATTTTTACTGGAGCAAAACAGAGTTTTGAAGTGCAAACCTGACAATGAAAATATCTATTTTATTCATATATATTTTATATAGTTACATATTTTGGCCAAAAGAGTGTGATAACTTCACACATATATGTGGGTTTGTTGAACATCCCATTTTAAAAATCATCACCTTTTACTTCTACAGTGATGGTGACTTTAAACCACTCAAGCCAAGGCTTGGTATTGTAAAGTGATGGACAGCTGCTTGGCCCTGAAAGCTGACAGCTATATTGATTGTGCTTTTGTTTTTGTTTTACCATGGTGTGGATGAAAGGAGAAATGAGCTAGGTGTTATTCTGAAGAAAGAATATGTCAAAAGAGTTTTGGAGGCGAAGAGTGCCAGATAGGGGGATGAGTTTGAAGCTGGAAGTTGAAGGTGTGATAATGAGTGTTGTTGTGCTTATGCCCTGCAAGTTGGTTGTGAGATGGAGAAAGAAAAAAGTGAGTTAGATGAAGTGATAGAGAGTGTACCCAGGGGAGAGAGAGTGGTGATTGGTGCAGATTTTAATGGACATGTTGGTGAAGGGAACAGAGGTGATGAGGAGGTGATGGGTAGGTATGGTGTCAAGGAGAGGAATGCTGAAGGTCAGATGGTTATAGATTCCGTTAAAAAGATGGAAATGGCTATAGAGAATACTTATTTTAAGTCTGTAGGATGAATTTTGAGGTCAAGAAGAGGAGGAAAATGAGTAGAAGCTGAAGAAGACTGTAATGTGGAATTTGAGGCCCTGATAAATGAAGAGAACAAGCGGTAACAAAGGTGAAGGAGTTTACTTGGGATCAACAGTTCAGAGTAATGGGGAGTGCAGAAGAGAGTGCAGACGTGAGACATTTTGTACTGGGCCACACAGAAATACTGATAAAAAAATATTTTATCGATTATGAGAGTCTAAAAGACTTTTTTATTTGGAAAAAAATGCTTGTCTCGGTTACGTGGTACGGTACATCAAAAATGATACATCAGTGATACAGTACATCAAGATGAGTAAATAAAAATGAGTAAAAAACAAAAAAAAAGTGTATTTTTATGCTTTTTGTTTTCAGCAGCTTCTATGCCAGTCCATTAAAATATTGTTTTACATGAAATCAGTCCATGGCGCAAAAAGGTTTGGGGACCGCTGTATTAGAGAGACAACTCAAGTTAGACATTTGGACATGTTCAGATTATATTGCCAGGAGGATGTTGAAAATGGACACTTTAGGCAAGAGGAAAAGATGAAGGCCTGAGTTTTATGGATGTGTTGAGAGAGGACAGGAAAGTGGTCTGTTGGATTGAGGAAGATACAGAGGACCGGAAGAAATGGAAACAAATGATCCGCTGTGACGACAGGCAATTATGATTTTGAGAATCAGAATGAGAATTTGATTTATTAGCCAAGTTACCCACACAATGTATTTGTTTCTTGCCACTGGTAACTGTCAAGTGCAATAGACAATAAACACACAATGTACACAAGTTGGAAATAATACACAGGCAATAAACATGCAGTCGACATGTTATCGACAAGCTATCTAAAATGCAACAGTAGATAAATGCTCATAGTATCACATCATGCATATGTCATAACAGTAACAGTAAGTACTTACAAATAACAGAAAATATCACATCATGTATTATTAGTGTAATTAGTGCAAACAACAGTATCATGTCAAATTTGAAAGACTGAGTGCATATAACAGTAATAACAAAAATGTGCATCATGAAAGAGAATAGAATTATGGTGTTCAAATAATTATATAAACTACACTATAATACTATACTATAATTATAAACTATAAGTGTCTAATGCATGTCAACAAAACTGCTGATCAGCGGCTGAAAGAGAGTGTGGGAATGTAGCCACTACACCATTGTTTTCCTTAACTTGCCCTTTTTGCCATCCAGTCAATCCACATTTTTGGATTAGCCCAGTTCAAACAAATGTGAAAACGTATATTTAAAATGCTGATACATTACCACAATTGTGTTGCATTTTGATTTGCAACTGCACTCTGTCTTGTGCCCTCTAAAGACCAGCGCATAATGCTACCCAGCCATTCATACAAACAGCATCACTTACTTAATCTTAACAGAAAGAAACCAACACCAGAAGTAATGATTTATGCTAATCAATTAGTTTATCAATGATCTTAAAACATTTTAAATTAACTTCTGTGAAAAGACATAATCTTGCATAATCTTAGTGGAGTTAAACATTTTATGGTGCTCTAAATCAATAATTTACATTTTGTCTCGTTCTTTTTCCCCACTATCTCTCTAGCTCCATTCTCTCCTCCCGGTTCGGAGAATGTGGTAAAGTTTGACCAATATGGAGACGGCATGGGTCGCTACAACATCTTCAACTACCAACGTCTGCCAGGCAGTGATAAGTACACTTATGTTCCAGTGGGTGAGTGGGCAGAGACTCTCTCTCTCAATGAGATCCTGATTGGGTGGCCACGTGGTGGGGGGATGCCCACATCCCAGTGCAGTGACCCATGCGCTCCCAATGAGATGAAGAAGATGCAGGCTGGCGAGTACTGCTGCTGGATCTGCACAGCTTGTGAAGCCCATGAGTACCTGCCTGATGAGTTCACATGCGCACCCTGTGCTTTGGGCCAGTGGCCTCGTGCAGACCTGAGTGGTTGCTATGACCTTCCTGAGGACTACATCATGTGGGAGGATGCCTGGGCCATTGGACCCATTTCCATTGCATGTGTGGGCTTTGTCTGCACCTCCTTAGTCTTCACTGTCTTTATCCGGCATAACGACACACCACTGGTCAAGGCTTCAGGTCGGGAGCTGTGCTATATCCTTCTGCTGGGTGTCCTCATGTCCTACTCTATGACGTTTGTCTTTATTGCAAAGCCTTCACCAGCTGTGTGTGCGCTGCGACGCTTGGGTCTAGGTACCTCTTTCGCCGTCTGCTACTCAGCACTACTGACCAAGACCAACCGCATCGCCCGCATATTCAGTGGAGTGAAAGAGGGCGGTGCACAGCGGCCACGCTTTATCAGTCCAAGCTCGCAAGTCTTTATCTGCCTGTCGCTCATCTCTGTGCAGCTGTTGCTTGTGTCCGTGTGGCTACTGCTGGAGGTTCCAGGAACACGCCGCTTCACACTGCCTGAAAAGCGGCAAACAGTCATCCTCAAGTGCAATGTGCGTGACGCCAGCATGTTGCTGTCACTAAGCTATGATGTGGTACTGGTGGTGCTCTGCACCGTCTACGCCTTCAAGACCCGCAAGTGCCCCGAAAATTTCAATGAAGCCAAGTTCATCGGCTTTACCATGTACACCACCTGCATCATCTGGCTGGCCTTCCTGCCCATCTTCTATGTCACATCCAGTGACTACAGGGTACGTCCCGGAATACTAGGAAATTGGCCATTCTCATTAGGCAGTGGGTATAAGGACTAGGTTTTATTACTAAATACCCAAAGATGTTTGAATATATTGTCAGATCCATCCTTTCCTCCTTTTATGTGCAATCCTCATTAACCTTATTTACTCATCTCATGTACCTTGCTCAAGAGTACCTCTCAAATGTAACCTACTGGTCCAGGACTTGAAAAACACATGATCCTCCGATTGCAGGGACAAGTGCTTAAACTCTAGGCCACCATTGCTTCCATACTAAATTCAACCTTCTTGTTTTATCAGATCACAAATGCTGACACTTCAAAACAACAAATTCACCCCTAAACCCCACCACAAAAAACCAAATGTGTAAGCTTAGTACAATCTTTCATAAAAATATAACTGCTTAACTCCTATTTTTGATGTTATATTAAAATCAAGAGTAATGGCAGGTATACAGCCTAATAATCTGGAAAAGACCATGGTTATTGCCTAAATGGGATTCTGTAATAGCCCTGGAATATGAGTAGATTTGTAGAGGGCTATGCATGCAATTAAATGGGGACTATAATTATGAAACATACTTTATATTTTTTAACCTTTTGAATGTTTGAAGATCTATTGGATAAAATTGTATATTGTGATGACTGACAAGCAGCCCAACTTTTATCCCTATGTCAATAATCAGCCATGTTCAGAAACAGAACTGTTAGATAACTAAGAAGGCCTAAATTGTTTTTAGCACTTAATTTTGATCTGACTTTGAAATTAAATTAACTTTCTTAATGATTGTAATTATACATACAATGTTTTGTTACTTGTCATCTGTTCCTTTTTACTGTTAACTATTGTTACAGGCCATTAATAAGCCATTAGATTAAGGTAGATCTAATTGCCATTGTCTAAGCTATGTATTTTCTTGAATGGGATGCACCCTACTGTCTGAGAAGAAAATCTTCAAATGTTTTGATATTCTAAGAACCTTCAATCAAGTTTCCTGGTAGTTTAGATGATTTGTAAAAGATATGAAAATATAACAATACTTTTATTTTACAGCTATAGTAGAGGTTCTATAATGGCTGCAAAATGTTTTTAACCTATTTAACCAGCTACCAAAAATAGCAGTATCGAACGTGTGTAAACTATTGTGAAACCAATCAGTTGCATGTTTAACAATGTAATTGGTAATGGGTATTTTTTTTTATTTTTATGAAATACTGTTATAATTATTATTTTTTAATACAGCTAGCCTAGTGGGAAGTAAAGAAAAGAACTGAATGGAATGCAATTGAATGGAGTTGCACTGGACTGAAAAAAACTAAATGGAGTGGAGAATTAACAATGCTGTTGAAACCACCAGGCAATTGTGCTCCCCAGGCATAGAGTTGCCTGCTGTTGAGTAAGATATGCATAATACAGTAGAACATCCTAGGACACACAAGGGCGGGTTGAGTCGAATAAAAGAAGAGTGAATTTAAATCCATAATAAACACTGCACTTAATCGGTCAGCCCTTCACAATGAATGTGTCGAGCCTCAGGCATCAGTGTAATGCAAGCACTGAAACTCAGCATCTTTTCCAACAGAATTAGTCATGGATTATACCAAGTAACAGTGAAATGTGATTAGCCCCGTCTTGTATCGTATGTTCTGCATATACACCCAGAAGCCTTAGAGTCATACTCCAAAACTCCGTACCGCTTCGTAGACACATGTCCTGCTGACGTGCGCAGGACTTTTCTCAGTCTGCTCTTTCTGCTCTATGCGGGTCTTCCAAGGCTGCAGTCAATGAAGTGGGAAAGAGAGATCTAAAAATCTCCATTTTAGAGGGCCCAATCCTTTGGGACTGCTTTAAACAGAGTGCTGATGCCTGTAGAAACACTGAAAGGCTGTAGAGAAAAGACAGAGAATCAACACAGGGACTGACAGACATTCCCAAAGAAATAGAACAAGGCTAATAAGACCATAAGCAACTATCACCCAAATCTAGTTAATATGCTTTGCATCTAGCAGAGTCCTAAGACAGAAGATAGAGGACCAGCTAAAACTGGTTTATATCACGCTGTTTATCCCATCACAAAGTATTCTAGGCTGATTCATTAGCTTTGGTGGAGGCGATTCTGTGTTCCCAGTGAAGATATAGCTGCCCCCAAGGAGGAAATTCCTACCCTAATTTAGTTTTTATATCCATTCTTCTCGTGCACAGTGCCTCAGTCACAGCAGTAATCCATGAGCGAATGTCAGAGAGGCACTAAAAAAGAGAAAATCTAGACCTTGAGTGGAGAAGATCATCCGGTTAATGGAAGATGTCCAAATACCATCTAATCAAACACTATTTATGCAGCCGCAGTGCTAACTGCCATTGCAATTATCCCCCATGTTCACTCAACTACTCTCACTGTTCTCTTTTCTTTTACTTTAACTAATGGCATTTGATTATCAGCATGTCTGGAAGTGTCTGTGGAGATCATTGAGGTGACTGAAGTGCTGAGTAAATGAGCTGTTTACTCCTTCCCTGTCCCTCTCTCTCTCTCTCTCTCTCTCTCTCTCTCTCTCTCTCTCTCTCTCCCCCTCCCAGGTTCAGACCACCACAATGTGTATATCGGTGAGTCTGAGTGGGTTTGTGGTGCTTGGCTGCATGTTTGCACCAAAGGTCCACATCATCATGTTCCAACCCCAGAAGAACGTGACTAGCCACCGGCTCAACCTCAACCGATTCAGTGTCAGTGGCCCTGCCACTACCTACGCTTCACATGGTGAGCACCCGCATTGTGAATTATTTACTTCAAGAGTGAAGAAGCTGAACAAGGTTTATGTAAGTCAAAACAATAGATTTGAAGCGAAGACGCAAAAAAACTTTACATAAATTAGATTTTGTTTAATAAGCTTTCCTATTGCTTTTCTAAGCATTACTAATGCATGTGGCATTATAGGTTTGCACTCTGAGAATATACACACCATTTTAGGACATGTTTAAAGGGATATCTTCTTAATATAGACATAGAATAATTTGATCAAGCTTATTATTGAATTGCTCTTTTATACAGTCATGTGACATCCTATGAAAGCCTGTATGTTTTAGTAACATTTTTGTACATTTGGATATTTAATCTCAATTTTAACAATACTAGGAGATTCAAGTAATATAATTAAACAATTAAAACTGAAGAAAAGACTTATCAAAATTTTCTGTAAAATGTAATTCTACAAAAATGCAATTTTTGGTGAGGAATAAATTAGGACACCCCCACCTTTATTCCCAATTAAAATGGCTCAAATCACACACAGGTGTAGCACATCAGGTGCACAGGAGTAGAACATCGTTACTCTGCGTTTTGAAGGAGGTTTGCTCATTTAATTTAGTTTTTGACATTTAGTTTGATGCTCCCGACTGTTGAGGTGAGAGTGAACACCATGGTGAGATCAAAAGAGCTGTCTGAAGCCATCAGAAAGAAGATTGTAGCAGCTTACAAGTCTGGTAAGGGATTTAAAAAGACCTCCCATTGCCTGGAAAATAGTCTACAAGTGGAAGACTTCCAAAACAACTGCAAACATGCCCAAGTCATCCAAGCAAGTTCACCCTGAGAGCAGACAGCAAGACGTTAAAAGAAGTCTCCAAAAACCCTAAAATGTCATCATGGGACCTACTGCAGGCTCTTGCTACTGTTGATGTGAAAGTGCCTCTACAGTCAGAAAGAGACTGCACAACTTTAACTTGCATGGAGATGTGCAAGGAGGAAACCTTTGCTCTTATAATTATAATTCGATGTAAAACTGCAGTATAAAAAAGTAAAAAATAACTTCAAAGCCCTTCAAATGTTTTATTCGTATGCACCGATCAATGACCAATTTCTTAGTATGGAATTATACACATGAGCCTACATCACAAGTGGTTACTTGTTACATACAATGGACTCCTATTTTGCATATGTAGTGCAGTATATAGGGAGTAAGGAGCCATTTGAACTGGAAGCCATTTGAAAGTTTCAATCGTCAGCTGTCAATGGGTCATTTATTTAAAAATCATTTAAAGGTTTTAAGCTATGTGACACTATGCCTTACATGTGTTGTAGGAAAAAATATCAAACCACCCATCCCACAAACAAGTAACACGGAATAGATTTATAACAGGAAATATATTTTTAAGGAAAAGATGTGTGGTATGAGGCCAAAAAATGGTTGTGTGTTCTTGCTGCTATTACTTGCCATTAACAGCATCCTTTGCAATTAGCACTTTGTAGTGATTATTTGTCTTTGACTTGCCAAATGAAGGCACATCTGAGGTATCAGTATTTAAATCTGATGTAGTGCTGTATGTGATTGAGCAATAGTGCACCTGCTACACAGTAATAATAACACATAAGCAGATCCCAGTGTCATTCCTCTAATGTTTCATTCATAGGCACAGACTAATCAGGTAAACAGCTCCAATTGTAATTTCACCTTTCTGATAATTATATAAGACTCTCCAAAGAAGAGAAAGCACTGCCTAAATATCAGGGGTGAGAGGGAGGAGAATACAAGGGCAGGGGAGAGAAAGTCTATAAATTTTTAGTTTGCATGTACATTTTCCATTGTATTTAGCAAATGTAACCATAGTTGTTGTGTCCTCATTTGATCTCTTTATGTTTCTCTCCAGCATCTGTGAGCGCACACTACGTTCCAACTGTGTGTAACGGCAGAGAAATCGTGGACTCCACCACTTCGTCTCTGTGACCCCCACCTCTAACTACTGCTCTTTAGCGACTGTTAGCACACATTGTGCTCCTCCCAGGAACTCCACCCATCCACAGTGTGTAGAAAATGTGTATTATTATTATTAAATTATTTTCTAGGGCTTGTACATATTAACTGACATTGTTGTAGAGAAACAAAAGAACAAAAAAAAACCTTTCTAGAGTGATTTTGGAGACTTTTGTTTTTTGATAGCTTTACTATGTCTGTTGTAAACGACCATGAAATGTGAGCACCTTTGCAATATGACTCAATTTCTGATTGAGGGGGTGAGGGGGGGGCTGAACCATGTGGGAATGCCTGCAATACTGGAAAAACTGGTCGTTTTCTTTTGTAGGTCTCATTGTAATAATCTCTTCTGTATGTATGTATTTTAATGTTGTATATTTTGTACATAATCTTACTGATGGTTTTAACAGCACAAGTTGCCAGTGTTGTAGAGAAAATAATGCTTCTGTTAAATGGTTGATGATGCTGGGAGTGAATGAAGGCTAAAAGGGGGGAAATCTCATGCCTCCACATCTACAGTGTCTCATTCTAAGCAGGGACACTGTCTGTTTAGTAAGCTCTCATAGTGTCTGCTAGTGTGTTACATGAACTGCTTCTCACAAAGCATACACACACCTCTACAAAGTGGTCTTGATTGTTAAACTTTTACAAAACCGCAGCATATTTATGACGTATGAAGCATTTGATGAGACAGGAGTGAGTTTAAGTGATGATCCATTGTTTAATTGCTCTTTGTGCCTTATCATGTGTTTAGTAGTTTGATATGAAAGCTTCCTCTAGGCCTTTAGGTAAAGGGGGGCTAAGCCAATTTTTTTACATCTGTCTTTTTTACATCTCTCTGTTTTATACATTTCTACATTCTGGTGTGCTTTGGGTTGGGGGTAGGGTGGACAGTTTATTTGATGGTTCAAATGACAAATGTAATCATGTCACCGGTTGTTTGGGGCTGCTGTAAACTGACCTTATTTTTAGCCACAGTCACTCATGTCTTCTGATGAGCAGTTTATTCAATTGTCAGGCTCCGTCAAAATCATTTTAGGTTTTTACAGTTTTTAAAGGGGAATGAGTGACGCATACATGATAACTTGACATGGCAAATAGACACGGAACAGTGACCTAGAAAAGCGGCATTCATTATTCACCATTGTGACAGCAAACACGTAGAACTGCATGTCAGCTAACAAGGCGAATGAAAGTGAATTTGCACAGTGGAATGATTAAAGCAGAATAAATCTTAAAACTTCAATTTCACAATGAATATAAAAATGGTAAACTGCCTTCAATGTTAAAAAAGATTTTGTCTTCCAGTAAGATAATACCATACACACACACATAAACACATACCCACACAAACAAATTCATTTTTTAAAAACAATATCCCTACAGCTTTTCATAGGTCAGGACACACAAATTGCTTTACAAATTGCTTGCTAGGTTTGCTCACTGTAAATGGTGCTGTAGTTTTTATGACCATCATGACCAGTAAGGGTGAGACTAGACAAATTAAGACAAACCTGAAGACAAAGATTGAAGTATGAAGTGTTTTCTATCTTTGATAGTGATAGAAAGAGCATCTATGTGAGAGAGGAGAGAGAAAAATGGAGCGAGAGAGAGCGCAGTGGAAAAGCAGCTCCTGCCCCATGAAGTCACATGCGTTTTTCTTTTTTTCCAGAGCTCTACAACCCTCTGCAGTCTGGGCCCTCTTTGTTATAAGCTTTATACCTCACACTCCCCCAAGTCTGCAACTCACTGATTCTCCCTGCATGTCAAGTTGCTAGGGGACAGCGGTTTACCACAGCCTCTTTAGGAATGCTTTTGAGCAGGAGAGGAGCAGCAAGGGGAATGGAGAACCAAACTGCTTTATCTGAATGGCTTAGAGGCATTTAGAAACAGCAGACTGTTGGGAGACAGTAATCAGAGCGTATCCTCTCATCCCCGGGTGAAGTTCAGCCCCTGCAGTCACCTCCTAACAACAGTCGGGCAAAAGGATTCACTGCAAATCAGACTCGTAGCATCACCACAACCACCACAGCTTGAAATAGCTTGAAACAGGTTACATCTTTCCATGTGAGGGTTCTGAGATATTTGTCAGATTTAAGTCAGGTTCAGATTTTACATCTGAGTTTGTCCTAGGCTGCCCTTCACTTTTAACAGATTGTGGTCTGCACATACCTCTTCCTTCAGCATAATTTTGGAGCCAACAATTGAAAAGATAACTTTACCCCTACACCCCAGGATACAGGGTCTGTATGTGGGCCTATTAAGCTCCTCACTTTCTTAACTACACAATTTAAATTTCAGTTCCACTGTATCAATGGGTTGACATGAAAGATGAATTAGTTTATAGTAGGGACAAACAGGAATTGTCATTAGGGAAGTATGGCACTATTTAGTGTCCAGTTGGTGAGGGTAAGAATGGTACTTTGTTGGGTTCAGATACTATACTTGGTGCTGTAAGTTGGGTTGAAACAAAAATGTTTTTCTATCATTCAGGTTTGGCTCAAAAATTCAGGTGTGTTTATTAGGTAATTTTTTTTTGTTCTATATGATACATAAGGAGACGTGACTAATTTTTGAAGACAAAGTTCAAACACATGGGTGACTACTATGCTCATCAAGAGGAGAGAGACGTAGCTTTGTTCTGGGAAAGGTGTGCTGTGTGTGGATTGATACAGTGATACAACAGTGCACAGAGAGAATTTCCTTCTCTGTCTTTCTGTCTGCTCCCAACTTGTAAACAGTGTAACATAATGTTAAGGAACCGTGTGTTGTCTCGGGTGACTCTGAACTTGGAACTCTGGTTGAACACATAAGCAATAGAACAGTACCCATGGTGCAGTGTGTGCAATAACAAGGACATCATAATAAACAATAACCTTCTGCTGTCATACATCTGGATGTGTTTTCTGATATTTTGTTTGCATATTTTTCTAGAAGAGTATGTATATGGCATAAGGAACTTTGGCCTATGTGCAACTTTATATTTATCCTGCAGTAAAACAGAAAGTCAAGGATTAACACTTAAGACTTCCAGAATATACAGGTAGACAAGAAAATATCCATCAGTTCAAATTTGTTCAGATATTTTTTTAATGGAGTGCCAATAATTGCCATTATAGTTTCAATAATTTGTCATGTTTTCAAGTGTGCAAGTAAGCAAATGAAGCACAAAAGGATCTTTAACCACAGTACCGTAGTACTAACCACAGCAATTTTGAAGGTGGCTGTAGAAGCAATTTGTAATTGTGCATTTGCTAATGTTGCTACACAATTCATCAGACATGCAGTACTGTGCAAAAGTTTTAGGCAGGTGTGGAAAAAATGCTGTAAACAAAGAATGCTTTCAGAAATATAAATAATGATTGTTTATTTTTAGCAATTTTCAAAATGCAAAGTGAGCAAACAAAAGAAAAATCTAAATCAAATCAATATTTGGTGTTACTACCTTTTGCCTTCAAACCAGCATCAGTTCTTCTGGCCCCCACAGAGCCCTGATCTCAACATCATCCAGTGTGTCTGGATTACATGAAGAGACAGAAGGATGTGAGGAAGCCTACATCCACAGAAGATCTGTGGTTAGTTCTCCAAGATGTTTGGAACAACCTACCAGCCTAGTTCCTTCAAAACCTGTGTGCAAGTGTACCTAGAAGAATTGATGCTGTTTTGAAGGCAAAGGGTGGTCACACCAAATACTGATTTGATTTAGATTTCTCTTTTGTTCATTCACTGCATTTTGGTGATTGATGAAAATAAATGATGAACACTTAACAAAGAAGCAGCCTTCTGGATCTGAAGTTTGCAGGACTTGTATGACAAGGGAAAATTGAAACAAACCTTTTTTTATTTTGTGGTGAACTATTCCTAAAGTCATCAGCTATAGGTTAAACCAAATAGTCAGTACAAACAGTTCATCTGCTAATGAGAGTTGTAAAGTTTTTCCAAGAATTTTACCAGCTTCTCCTGAGCTGGCTAGTTTGCTGAATCTCATCATTAATTTGCCTTAATGATTAGAGGGGCCAAAAGGCCTGTGTCTGCCAAAGAAAGACTGAAACATGTTCCCACAGGGTGATTACAACAGCCTCTCTCTGCAGTCATGCTCTTTTAAAGTGACAATGGCACCTTCAAAGAACGAGTCCCTCAAACCCCACTCTCAGTCGGTCTTCATCTCTCTCTCTCTCTCTCTCTCTCTCTCTCTCTCTCTCTCTCCCTCTCTCTCACTCATGCACGCACGCAGCTTGCTCTCTCTCTCTCTTTAATTGGCTTCAGATGTGATGTGTGGTAGTGCATCTCTCTCTTTCTGCAGCTCAACATAGTCTTTAATCTTAAAGAAGCTCCTCATTGGCTACTTCAACTGCCTTCAGTTAAACATCAAGGCATGCACATGCTCACACACGCACACACATTCGCACACTGATTTCTGTTATTGCTGTGAGCTCTCAGAGGGAGAGAGACCTAGAAATCAAGAGCGCGAAAGGCAAGAAGTTCGAGGTTGAATTAAGGTCTCTCTTTCTGAGAAACATGCATTTCTCGTGCCAAGACATTTTGTGCAGTAATCACAGATAAGCAAGTTTTCGTCCTAAATGCTGAGTCGACAGGCATACACTTTAAATTGCATGGTGTGACAAACTGCATTTGCCTTCCTCAAAAGTCCATATTTAGGAGAGATGCTCTGCGCAGAGCATGATAAATTAAAACTTCACATTTGCATCTCTAAACCACTATAAGCATGTCTCCCAACTGCAAACGAAAAGCAGAGGGCAGCAGAGGTACTAGGGTTCATTATGGCAGTGCTGGCATGGGAGTTGTACAAGGTCGGTGTTTCAGATCATAGAGTGAGATTATTAGTGCCCATACAAGTAATCGCAAGGGAATGTAGTGCTGTTCATTTAAATTCATTTATTCCACGTTTTCTTCCTTAGATCAACAGGCCTCAAGGTTTATCATCAATCCTTTTCATACAGAAGGGTGGCCTAGTGGTTAGGGATTAGGCCCCAGCTTCAGAAGGTCATGGGTTTTAATCCCGTACCAATAGGTTGCCCTGAGGTACTGTCCCCATCACTGCTCCCCATGCGCTGGAAATAGCTGTCTCCTGCTGCTGTGTGCTTATGGGTTAAAAACAGAGAATGCATTTTGTTATGGTTCACTGTGTGCTGTGCTGTGTTTCACAATGAAAAATACTCACTTTCACTGCACTTTCACTAAAGTGCCTCAAGTTATACTACGCAGGAAATTCTGAGGTTCTTCAAAGAGGTAGCAGAATATTCTGAGTAGCATCAGACAATCTAATGACACTCCAATTAAAGAAACTCTTTCTGTGCATTCACCCAACCTTTTCCACCTTTTTCAGCCTTTTAGTGTAATTCATTTAGACTGTAGTTACTTACCATCATTTCATCCACAGTCTATAAGGATATTCTACATACTTATCTAGATTATGTAATATTAGTTAAATTCACATAGTCTTGGAACCTCCATGTGCCCCAAAAAATACTTAAAAAATACCAGTACATAAGGAACTATAGAGCAAGTGTATATATGCTGAGATACAGTATGGAGTGGT
This sequence comes from Hepsetus odoe, assembly GCA_017165825.1. Taxonomy (NCBI): domain Eukaryota; kingdom Metazoa; phylum Chordata; class Actinopteri; order Characiformes; family Hepsetidae; genus Hepsetus; species Hepsetus odoe. The sequence goes on along the minus strand of CM029375.1, from coordinate 17,937,905 downwards.
AATATACCTTTGTAGCAATGGCCTTCAGCTTGCCTAGTAAAGAAGGTTTGGAGTAAACCACATCATCCTCTCCCTCCTCTCCTTCCCCCTCCATAATGGCACAGCTGTCTGCTGCTGGTAGTTCACCTTCCTTGTTGGCTGACATCACCAGTTTTGAATACTTGAACTCCAGCCTATTAGGAAAAAGAAAAAGAAAAATATGAAACCTAATTTTTGTGCGGCTAGACTCAGAAGGTCCTTACCAGCCATGAAGAAGGAAAACAATTTTAATCAGCAGCTGGTAAATTTATCACATGACCAATAAAACAGCCGCTAGGAAGAAACAATTCTCGCTTGGTGTTCTTTGTTTATGTGGAAGCCTATTAGAGAAGGTTACTGGTTGGTGATTTCACAACTTGCCAGAGTTTACGACTTGTTCTTATGACTGAGATCTTCAGAGTGAAACTTCCCTTTTGCAAACTCGAAAGTCCAAAGGTTTCGGGGAAAAACACATTAACACTATAGGAACCACAGAAAGAACTCTTCTGGTTCTCCGTTTATTTTAAGCATTTTCAACTGAGTTTGATTGAGTGATTGTGAAAAGTGGTGAGTGAGGTTTTTAAAGTTCAAAGAATTTCAGAAGAGTGAATCTTTGTGAATAATCAGCTTTTTCTAAAGAACAACTACTTTGGATATGTTTTGTTTTTCGACCATGATGTTTTTAATTGTACAAACCTGTTTAATATTTATATTGTATATAATGTAAAATCTATGTTTAGATTCTTACTGAAGATAATATTTTTTATGACTTGAAGTGTTTTTTAACTGAGCCACTATGAATAGCCGCCTCCATGATTCTAGGGCCATGGACCAGTAGGTTTTTTTTTTAGATCTTTATTTTTAAGCCTAAAACCTTTTAGGAAAACCTGTATTTTTCACAGTTCACAGTTGAACACATTTTAATCATATCTGGATCAAAAATCATGCAGCTTACTGGTTAGCTGACTGATGGGTGAGTGGGTGATTGAGTTTAGGGTGACAGACAGGGCTTACTTTTTGTTTTTTTTCCAGAAGTAGCAGGTGAGAGAGACAAGCAGGGCGGCACAGAACACCCCCACCCCAGCTCCCACCTTCAGCCAAAAATCAATCATCTCACACGCCATGCTCCTCTTCTTTGGCAGAGCTACTCCTCCTGTGCAGAGCCGTGGCTCTGTCCACACATACACAGTGTCCTGATAAGAAACATACACACACATATCCAAACACATCATTACTAGTTAATTCATTAACATGTACTCATGCTGATGTTTGGATGTTCTAGTCTCCATCTGTAAAATTCACTTTTTTGCACATGAGGAAGATTGATGGTTCAAAGAAACAGAGAGATCTTAATGAGCTTTGAAGAAACGGCTGTATAAAGAGCACCTGCAGTCCTCCCTTACAGGCTCCCTCAATTTGGTGGTAGTCCACCTCAGTGCAGTGTGGACAAGCACTGGAACTCTCCCACAGAAAGTAGAACGTGCAGCCATCGCAAGTGCCTGCTGGACATTGTCTGCAGAGTTACAGAGGTTTAGTAAAGCAAGGGATCAAATGAACAAACCAAGATATTTTACACTTACAGTACAGACCAGAAGTAAGAACCCACTCTATGATAAAAAAAAGTCTCACATGCACTAATTTCAAACTTGTCAGTCCAGGTTGCTTCATGCCAGGTCAACGAGAGAATTATCTGGAGACTGGAAAGTCCAAGAAATTATCCTCTACAAGAAATAAGACCTGTATAATTAGGACTAACTCTTCAGATCTAAACTCCCCCAGAACATTACAAATTTACTGCAGGAACATCACATTCTGTGCTTGTCCCACCCATCCATCACATGACATAAACTCTTCAGTTACCCCCCAAATAACTGAAATTTACTTCTGTCCATCAAAGAGACCTGATCCCAGTCCTGAACACTCCAGTTTGTGTAATTTGGCCCATAGTAGTCTCTTTTAATTGTTAGCACCAAGAAGTACAGGTTTTCCAACAGCAACACAAGATCTGACACTAGCAAACAGAGTTCCAACATGAAATCAATAAGTCAGATTAGGAATATGTACAGATTAGGGGGTTTAATGGGGCAAGATGACTGTTTGGTGGGCCTTCATTCATTAACCATATGCATTGTGCAGCCCAACCTACTACTAGTGTTAGAAAAACCTCCATGGCCAGTCCACACTGTAAAAATGTTGGTCATCCCAACGATAGAGGGACCACTTTGGGTTCTGTATAGAACCTTGCCTCACTTTAGCAAACTCCTTTTAATAGATGTTTCAACCTAAAAAATGTTGCAGCAAAAAAATTCAGCCAACCAAGCTGAATAGCTATCCCAATTAGATCCCAATTAGAGCACTGTTCTTAATAATTAAATCAATAATTGATATGTATATATTAATCTTTTGGAAACTATACCACTATAACACAAAGCACGGCAGGGATTTATAAAATTACAAAACATTTTGGGTCTTGCATTCAGTGAGGAGCCAAGAGGGTGAACTACACTCCCTCAGTCTTTATGATATATGATCTGATCAAAGAACTCATGTCTCAATGGGAAGATTTTAGCCTGGGTTCACTAAGCACAATCTGCACTAACTGGTGGAGCCAATGCTTAAAATAAAAAAGATGAACCTCACATTCCATAAGAGAAGGGCATGTGCAGACATGGCAGAAAAATCAGTGTGCCTGCTTCAGCAGTGACTTAAGCTATAGAACAAGATGCTTGCATTGTAAAGAGCATATGCTTAGTTTAATGCAGCACACAGTATGAGGGTAATATACCTAGGCACTGATATTTCTCCTTTAGCGCTCTTCTCAGGGTTACAGCGCAGAGTGACAACTGTATTTCTGCCGTTCTCACATGAAGACGTTGTTTGAGGTGATCTGCAGACATTGGCAAAAGTTAGCATAAAGAGAAAAAGTCAATACCCATCAATATAATGAGCTACAAATACAACCTGAAGGAAACAGTGTTAAATATATCATTCAAAAAAGGTCTAAAAGGGCTGTTTAGCAGGAGCAGCGGTTTTGTTGGTGCTTTTTCTGTGCTATTACCGATAGTAGAAGTTGACGTCTGGGACTCTCCTGGGGGGGGAGTTGAAGAGATCTGGTCTGGCTGTAACTCCATTGAGGGATTTCTCCACTGTGGCTCCTGCAAAACAAACACAGCCTTTTTTGGAGGGCTTAAGAAATTATCTCTTCCCCTAAAATACACACACACACACTCAAATACACTAATGATGATGGAGGTTTTTTTGTGTGTATTATGTGTAGGGCTAAAGTCCCAATAAAGACATGATATGCTCAATACCTTACACAAAGAACAAATACATATGAAATCTCCTTCCACACTCACCAAGAAATGAGTTTGCCAAACTGGTAGACTGTGACGAGAGGGCTACCCTGAACCCCCGTCCATCAGAAGGAATGACAGTTGATTGACAGATGAATGCTTCAACAGAGTTGGCTTCACCATTATAAGCATCCTTATCAGAAAGGTCTGTAACATTATCTGAACAGATTGCTGGCCTGGGACCCTGAGAACATTAAAAAAGGACACAATTTCTAAAAGAAAATAATTTGATGGAGACCTGCAATGGCACAAAAGTCTAACAACAACTTGTACCTCGATCCCACAGAGGCTGATGTTGAAGAGATGGTAGTACTTTGTGCCTTTTGAAGTGAAGCTGGGGCCATTCATGATGGAGCCAGTGGGGCCCAGAGGACTGAAGTCAAACTGAAAAGTCTGATTCAGCTCCGTGTGTGTGAATAAACAGTCACTGAAACAAAAGCTGTGCTCCTAAAATGCAAAACATTCAATTTAAAGAGCCAATTCTATATATTTTAAATAAAGTGTGGTTTTATGTACTAAAATGAGTCCTAAGTCATTTTACAAAACTATTGTTCAGTCTCTCTTAATCTTTTAACAGAATTAAACCAACTGTTTTAGCAGCTGACCCCAGGCTCATATGCAGCTGGTGCACAATAATCTATTAGCAATACTTTTATATATAGTGATGTACAAGACTTGTGACCATTTATACTGTGGTACTCAAAAAAATCCCAAATTTCCTCCAAATCTTTCACCTTTGACTTTTCTACAATAATTCCACTAGCAACTGTCAGCAGAAGCTAAACTGTTTATCACATTGCCCTGAATGTGAGGTCAGAACAACAGCAGGCTAAACAGGCAGGGAAATGTGTTCATGGTTGTGACATCACTGCTATCACAAATCTGAATTTAAAAGATACAGAGTAGGGACTGAATTATCAAACCTCCAAAATGTACATTAAATAATCATAAACCAGTGCAGTACATCATGCCACAGCTCTTTGAACTTGAGTTACTCCTTTAGTATTGTGATAAGATGGGGCAGCCAGCAGACAAGGAACAGCAGTTGAGGAATCTACAAGCTCTTACAACACAAAATTCCCTTCAGCCAAGACAGCCATTCTTTCCTTTCTACTTATTGCCTGAAGCCACACACATTGAGTTCAAATCTCTGGTACTAGCACACAGATCAATAAGAAGCACAACTCCAGCTATATATAGGAGCTAATGAAACCATATACTTTGTATAGGAGTATACTGTTCTGCTGTCTGTAGGTGCTGGAGGGCTTCCGCATAAAAGATCAACACTGGTTTGGTGTACTTTTGGTTCAGGCTCTTCACTGCTGGAATGAGGACTACTACACTGCTAGAGTAGAGAGCATAGATAAAAATGTTTCTAATGTGGTTACAAATGAAAAATAAACTGAATTTTTCACAGAGTTACATGAAATAAAGTTTAAGCACATTAATAGACTACATGACATACTTCTACTTTAAAGATACTGATTCTTAAATTCAAGCTTTTGTTAACAATATGACATTTCATGTTACATGTAGTTACAATTTACTACACTGATGTGAATTATGACCCGATGCCAATATATTTATGTTCATATCAGCCTATGCTGAGACATTGAATCCATCTGAGATAACATCACAGGGAAATATACTTTTAAATAAAATTTTTACAAACATGACCACCACTGTGCATCTCTGTATCTACAGCTATATATTCAAGCATGGAAGTACAAAGTGCCTACATGACATATTGAGAACTATTGCCATATACAACTCAGAAGCACTGCACTCCAAAAATAACAGTAACAAACACATAGCTTCAGCTCTACCTTGTTACTACGGCTGTCTGGGCCGCATGGCTGACACGCCTCTCGGCTGTAGACATGGTGTCCTGAGAGGAAAGTGTTGGGTGGGCACTCCTGGCACTGGTTGGTTTCCTCGTCTATGTAATAGCCGGCCGGGCACGGCACACATGCTGAGCCTGGCTGCTGGGATTCTATTGCACAAGCTCTACATGATGAAGCTACACCATCCAGAGCATTTGTGACTGTGATCGAGTAGATCTTCACCATTTCATTCACATATTGACGCACCTGAGGAAACAGAGAGAGAGACAGAGAGAAAGAGAGCAAGAGGAAGCGAGAGAGAGCGAGAGCGAGAGCGAGAGAAAGAGAGAGAGAGGGAGAGAGAGAGAGAGAGAGAGAGAGAGAGAGAGAGAGAGAGAGAGGGAGAGGGACATGTATTCAGTAACCAATTGAGCTGCAGGTACAGACAACAGATTGAATAAGGAAACTTAATATGATACAAAATAAAGGTTCTAAATGGGGTTTAACGGAAGGCCCTTTAAAAACACATTTTTCCAAGTAAGATGTGCGAATGTCAAGAACCTTTTCAAAGTTTAAAAACTCCCACATAATGTAAAAGTTATGAAACAGACCCAAGTCAAGAACCTTTTCGAAATCTTTTTGTCTAGGAGTGCAGGAGATCTTTTCTTCATTACATAAAGAACCACTGTACTCACTTTAGTTTCAAATCTAAGCTTTGAAAGTAGAGTTGAAACAACACACTTCATAAACACATATTCCACTTTCATATTCCTTCATCTTGAAGGCTTGCAAACTGATATTTCAGAACAGATACACTGGGATGAGGAAACATACAGTCTAAATCAATAAGAACATAACACAAGAGAACACAAGAGAAGGTCAAAATGCTTTGCTAAAGGTGAAAATGCTGAATAAAAAGGTAAACTGGATCAGAAGCAAACACATCTGATTTATCACTGCTGAGAAGGACTCACTGAAGAGCAATGCTAAATGATCAGTGCTGTCTGGACTAGGTGTATGAGTGTTTCTTTTCAACTGGTCTCTGTTGCTGAGAAAATTTTTAAGTGAACTCCCACAGCCCACCCTAGCACAGGTCTGCAAGGCCATCTCTGAAAATATCATTACATCTACTGGGGTTGTCTCTGCAACCGCTTGCTCCAAGGCAACTGCTCTCATGTATATCACTGATGTTACAGTATTTTTCAGTCACATTTATTTTCTATGCAGAAGGTCATTATACAGTATACCAGCAAGGCAAGTTCAGTTAATTTATAAGCACAGTATTGTTGAACTTCATTCAGTGCGATAATTTCTAATTTGAATGTGATTATTTTCCATTTTTCTTATTTTTTCTATTTGGAATGCAGCAATGCAGCAGTGAGCGGAGCACGGATTGGCCATTTCTGGATGAAGGTATGCTCTGTGATGCTCCATTCCCTCCATCTAGGAGGCCACATAACCAGGTGAATTACTTCTGTCTTAGTATCTAGTACCTAGTACCTTCTAATGTCCTGTTCCGTGTTTGGTGAACATGGCCAAATATGTAAAAACCAATGTGTTGTGTGGGCAATAACATTGATTCTGTATTCATTTAAGCATGTGATCTACCATGTATCATATACATTCAAAGGTATCACTTTTAGTAAATAATTAAAACCTCTGCAATAATAAATAGTTTCTAAGACAGCACACTTCCATTGCACAGGAAGATCTGACAGTCTAGTTGATGGATCAAATCCGCGCTTGCCGTTCCACTCCTGACGACGAGCTGTTGAAGCTGCTAAGATGTGTGGCAGATATCTAAGCCTGTGTTTTGATCTCAAGGCATGGAAAAGCTTTTCTAATCTGATTTCCTCTCCCACATTGCATTGTGGAGGAGGCATTTAGGAGTCCTGCGAGGAGCCAGCCCAGTTTCCAGCACACTGGCAAACTCATAAAGCCTTCGGGCCTGCTCCAGAGAGAGGAAGAAGAACATGAAGAAGAGTAAGAAGAAGAGGAAGTCTTGAACACTGTATAACCTAATGCTCATCCCTGGTGATGCTATCTATCTTCACGGTGCTACACTACACAAAACCAGCTGTGCTGCGGGCCTCTGGTGGCTGTGTGTTAACAGCAGCTAGCCTTGTTATCTCTCTACCGTTTCGGTCTGCCAGCCACAAACTCCAGAAGCTCTAGCTTAACAGCTACAATAGCACTTGCAGTGCCCTCATGCTGAGTGTGTGCGTATGTGCGTGTGTGTGTGTGCAAGTGTATGTGTGTGTGAAGGCCCACATTTCAGCCTTCGCTTTTCTCTCCTGTACATTTTCTCTCCTGAGAGAAGAAGGATGGGGGTGAGATCTTTTGCTTTGATGGCAGAAGCTTTTGACTATTTAAGAGCTGCTGACTTGTGCCATTTTAGCACATTGAGTCACACTAGGAAAGAGGAATTAGTGCTAGTTCTCCTTCACCACTAAAGCCTAGCCAATTTCATTAAAAATCTCAGAATGTACTGGTGTGTAGTGAGCTAAAATATATTTGAAGCATACTGAATGTTCCATTGTACACTGAATAAAAAGCCTTTTAAAATGCACGATTAATCCTGGTACCACAAAAAGGCTGGTGGACAAGACAGACAGCAGTGTAAGAAAGGGAACAGAGCCCTGTCTGGACGCAGTACAGGTTGGAGTATACCATCAGAAATGAAATGAAGTCAAAGGGCTGCACAAAATGGACAAAATACTTCTAAAAGTACTGAGATTTTACTACATATTGTCACTTTGATAGTTATTAAAGCGTTTTAAAACACACCTGTATGCCTCTGAGGTGACAGCGTTAAATTTTTGACAAAATAAGTTACTTTTGTTAGATTACAAAAATTGTGACTGGCCAAAAAGCACACAGTGTAACGCTATGTGACTGGTAAGAAAACAAGTGATAACAATAAACAGATATGTTGTGTAAACCTAAACAGTTATGCCAATCCATCAAATTCCCCAAAGTGCAGCTGAGACAAGCGTGCCAAGTTTTAGCAGCAAGAAAGAGAAGCCGTGTTAGGTCATTCTGTGAGCCATGCACTTTAGCCCATCTTTAAGCAGTTCCCCTTGGCTAATCATGTTAATTAGCTTAGTAGGGTAGGACGGGAGCAGGGTACGGGGGGCTTTTTTGGGTACAGAGAGCCTCTGAAATTAATTGGATTTTGCTTGCAGGCAGTTCCTTAACAGCATGCTTAAATCAAACAGTCAGCTCACAAAATCAATTCCAAACTCAGGCGCCAAACAAAATCCCCAAGTACTTGCTCTCACTGCAGTAACCATGTTCTTCAGCATTGGTTTTCCCTTGAATATTACAATTGTTTGTAAAACAAATCCTCTGAGATTCAAGGAAAGCAAGAATGGATGATAAAGCCAAAAAGTTTGGCTGATACAAAATAGCAGCCAATAACATACACTGTGTCCACAATTATTAGGCAAGAGAGTATTTTGACCAGATCATTGTTATGCATATGTTCCAACATGCATACTTCCAAGCTGTATAAACCTGAATGCTAATTGGATTTAAGCAGATCAGGTGCCGTCATATTCCAGAACTGCAGGGGCAGCGGTGGCCTAGTGGTTAGGGCGTGGTCACTGGTCACTGCTCCCCGGGCGCTTTCAATAGCTGCCCACTACTGCACGGTGCTTGAGTGTGCAAGGGTTAAATGCAGAGGTCCAATTTCGCTGTGGTTCACTGTCTGCTGTGCAATGACAAGGGTTGTCACTTTCACTTTCACTTACCTAGAGTGTCCAGAAGTACATGGTGTTCAGTGCTCAGAGACATGGCCAACAAGACACGTACATTGAAACATCAAGACTCAAGACAAGTTTTATGGTCTCATAAGATGAGAGTGACTCTTGATGATGGATGGGCCTGAGGTTGGATCAGTAATGGGCACAGAGCTCCACTTCCACTAAGATGACAGAAAGGTGGAGGTAGGATACTATTATGGGCTGGTATTAATAAAGATGAGCTAGTTGGACCTTATTTGGGTTGAGAACTTACTCCAACTTCCTCAAAATCAACTCCCAAACCTTCTGCCAGTATTTAGAAGACTGCAGTGGTGCAGGAAAAAGTCTGCATCTTTCAAGAAGACCATTAATAATTAAGAATAATGATATGGCCCCCTCCCTCACCTGACCTAAACCCTATTGAGAACTTGTGGACCTTCTTAAACGGGAGATTTATGGAGAAGGAAAACAGTCCACCTCTCTGAACAGCGTCTGGGAGGCTGTGGTTGTTGCTGAACAAATAGTTGATCGTCAACAGAAGAAACTGACAGACTCCATGAAAGGAAGGATTATGACTATTATTGAAAAGAAGGGTGGCTTTATTGGTCATTGGTTTTATTTTTAAAAGTCAGAAATATTTATTTATATAAATGAATGGGAATATTTTGTTTTTCATTTAGTTGTGTAATAATTCTGCACTAATAGCTGCATAATAATTGTGCGCACACCTATTCCCCTGAGAATGTTCACACTCACTTCCTTTGTGAAACATTCAGGTTTCAGGGTTTTAACATTTCGGATGGACTGATAGCACTGTATTTGTTCCAGATTAATACGGATCCTCAAAATACTCTGTGTGCCTAAAAACTGCACACAGTGTTTCTGCCCACTCAGTTTTCTCCCATAGGCTGTATGTGTTTTTCTCTCTTCCTGTATGATTTCTCCGTGTGTGTGTGTGTGTATCGAGTGTGTGTGTAAGTTTGGAGAAAGATGGGAGAAAGATGTCACTGTGCCAGCTACATCCTCATGTAAAGGACACACCCTTTCACATTATTTCACCTCCTGCTGTATATGGCAGATATACAAAGTCAGTTTTTACTTCTCTTCAAATGCCAACATCCAGTGAACTTTGTGAAATGAATTTTTGTGCTCACAAGAAGTGGGTTTCTAACTGAGAAAGCAGAAATCACTCCTGTTGTATTATGCTCCAACTTATTGCTTGACATATCTGAACCTATCTGGTTGAGGAACAAACACACCATACTTATGCCACAGCATGTGCTTGTTTGGGGGTAAAGTTAGGTGGAGGCCAGGGTGAGGAGGGAGTTTTTTAACAGCCATAGTGAAGGGACACTATTAAATATTAACACAGCACTCCTTACATCGCTAAGCCCATTGATCCATAAACAGGACACAGAGGTAGAGAGAACAACTGAGAAAGTTCGCACACAGCAAAACTGCAGGTACTCTGCTACTAATGTTAGACCTTTATCAGAAATGAAAGGAAGTCATGTCCTGCTGAGAAGAAAAGAGTTGGCGCAAGGTTGATAATACTTAAACGCTTAAACATAAAAGTTCCCAAAGGTTTTTAATGTAGGGATGCAATGATTTAAACTAATTAAAACATTTAAATCTTACAGTATCAAAGATTTTGCATTGCAATTGATCTGCACATGAACCCCTCGATATCTGGATCTTTATAAAGCTATGCTCAGTAGTCTGAATTTTCTTCACAGAGGGGAGTTTTTAGCATGCAAGGCATATACAGTGCTCAAATGAGTATTCAGCTCAGATATAGAGACAGAGGAGACTGCTTACCCTAGACAGCATTGAGGATACTATTTCTGCTATCCAGGACAGAACACGTTTAACTGAAAGAGAGTTTAAGAAATAAATATTTAGCATTGTCACTTTTAGCATGATCGGTATTGATGACTTAGTATGTTAGTTACCATTTTTATAGAGATATTTCATAGCTTTTATAACACCAGCTGAAGTGGTTACCGAGCCCGTTATGCATGTTTTACACTTTATTACTGAGCACTTCTGCTCAAGGTGTATTTATTTTTTATCAGTTTATCCCTTAATATATCTTGCTTTAGACCTTTTAACTAAATCACACTATATTATCATATTCTAATGTCTGTTACAATTTCAGCAGCAATTTTCACTTCAGGTCTGGCCTCACTCCTGTTTTGATTTACTTTAGTTACTGGTTAGGTCATTGCTAGATTTACTGATATTAGTATAATCAGCATTTTCAGAGCTTGGGCAGCAGTGGCCTAGTGTTAGGAGAGGAGGTTGTGGGTTTGAATCCTAGACCAACAGGTTGTCCTGAGGTACCCTTGAGCAAGGTACCATCCCCATCACTTCTCCCTTGGTGCTTTTAATAGCTGCCACATGCTGCACATGTGTGTTTGGGTAAAAAATGGAGGTTGTTTTTTTGTTTGTGGTTTACCAACTGAGCTGTGCTGTGCTTCACAATGACAAATAGTCACTTTCACGTCACTTAAGTAACAATACACGTACTGTAATTGTTCTAAAAAAAAAGTGCAGGAATAATTAGTTTTTTTCACTTTCAAAGGAGCAAAGAAAAGCAAATAAAAATTGGCCTTACTTGCAGATGTTTTAATGGGGGGTGGTGGTCTAGTGGTAGGGTACTTGCCTATGGACCTTGGGATCAAGAGGTCCCAGGTTCGAATCCCACCTCTGGCACTACCACCACTGGGTCCCTGAGTAAGACCCCTTAACCCTGAGTGTCTCCAGGGGGACTTTGCCTGTAATTAGGACATGGGAATCGCTCTGGATAAGTGTCTGCTAAATGCCGTAAATGATTTAAACAAGGCAAATTTGGCTAACAAACCCTAGATGTCTATCATCACCGAATTTAATTCATAAAAATACATCACTAAAATTTTCTCAACCTGCTTAATCTAACTCTTTATTAAGGTAAATACTTATCATGGGCTATAAAAATAAATAAAGCTTCACATGCTGCTATGAGTAGCCACATCACCCACCCTATATATGATGGAAAATTTGATTCTAGATCAGCACTCTAAATCTTTAGGTGGTTTGTGAAGACAGACCCTGTTGTCCAAAGTGGCTCAGCGACTAGTTAGTTATACCGTGACCAAAACCAAACGCAAAAGTGCCCCACTTACTGACTAAAGAACTGGATGTAGTTTGAGCAGAAAAACAAAACAAAAAAAAACAATGCTGGGCTTAAATCCATAACTCTGACACATGAACACAAGCACTTCATCCATCACTCAACAACCACAACTCCAGCATGTCATGAGGTGAAACTGGTGATGGGTTTATTTAGGTACAATTACTGTAAATCCCAGTGATCACAGCTAACATGCAGCATTACCCCACACAAACAGATAGAAAACACAATCCTTTTAGCTAGTTCTATCTGGTTACTGCCCAGAAAGAGGAATCTTGCTTAGCATACAGAGGTTTTAACCAATAATCACTATCGTTAAGCAGCAAATGTGTCTAACTGGAAGGATATTCATCCTGGCACTCAGGAGGAACTGTGTGTTCCTCCCTGTCAAAACCTTCAGCGCTTGAAACATATTTCGATTCATCACTTCACTGTGTGCCGAAAGCAAACTCTTTCATCCAAATACAAGGTCTAAAGCTCTTCTCATTCCATCACCCACAATTATTACCGCAATGGAACTCAACAGGGGTTTTCAGAGAATTGTGAATATGGGATGAGTTGCACTGGTAGGAAAAAAAACAACATAAGATGCATTTGGTGTGAAAAAAAAGCTTACAGTTTAAAGCCAACCTACATGTGAGTGAAAGAGAGAGGAGAATGTGGAGCTGTGCTCTGCAGCAACAACACCCAGCCCACCACCTCCCCCAAAAAAAACACAGCCAAAAAAAAAAACACTCCACAACTACAAAGCTGTTCTTCTTTTTTTTTTTTTTTTTGCTCAGAAACGGATTTGCTTGGCAGCGAATGGGACTGACAGGCTGCTGAAATCTCTTCACACTTCTGTTTGTGCATACCCGCAGATAGACGTGTATAGCACCACAGCTCTTTGCTGATTTTGACGCAAGACTTATTGCAGCGCTATCGCCTCTTTGGCTGGAATTTTAAAAGGGCTGCCTCATTTACGGAATCATTTTCAGTGGGACACTGCTCATACCAATGACACCTCAATACTCTCCATGCATGCAGACCTTATATGCTTCATATAGTATAGAAACTGAGCCCTGCTGTCAGTACACACCTTACATATCTATTGGTATGTGGCATATTGCATGTGCTTTTAATAGGCTATATGGCACACACTGGGCTAAGGCACCGTTTCCTCTCCATATTAATGAACAGGACGCAAGGCATTTGCAAGCTCATGGTCCCTCTGAGTATGTGACTAAAGCAGAATTGATAATACAGCTCCATACCCATGGGCTTCATCTGAGGGAAACATGCAGTCTGACAAAAGGTGGGCTCCCTCAACAGAGAACACATGCGTGGGTGGAAGAAAATCTCTCGAGTTCTTAAAGCTGCAAACATATAGGGATAAAGAAGATCCAAGTACTGAGACTTAACGCAGTTATGAAATTGCTTTATGCTCAGATCCTGTCTGCCGTGCCTTTATATATGCACTGTAGAATAATAATAGGATTTTAGTTACCCTGTGCAGTGTTAGATGTCTCATAAAACAGTTTCTTTTTTGTTATTGTGCTGTCGCTCATCATATTCTCTTCTCATCTAAATGGTGGACAGCTCACAGTTCAGGACGAGGAGAGGCCAGCACTGTACAGGACCTATTTCCATGCGCTTAGCAGACCATGCTCTTGAATGGGTAATTATTACAATGCTGCTTCCTACTGCATCTTTTCTACAGAGTGCAGCACTGTGAGTTGAACATTGCAATTGAAGGCGAAGGCCAAAGCCATATAATAAACCTTCCAAACATGAAATGCACATAGATTAACCTATATATATATATATATATATGCATGTGTGTATACGCACATATAACTCCTGATTTTGGTTCCTATTTTATGTCCTGTCAACTGTCTTATATTTGGCATTTTTATTTAGTTCATTTTAAAGAAATTGGAGCAAATTATTTACTGAGTGTCTAAAGATACAAGGTGTCTAGATAAAGAGGTTCCAACCACTCAGCATTCAGCATCGCCAGTACACTAATCACCAGCCTGATCATCTGCACCTTTTCTTCACTGCTTCATGCCTTCAGGTAGTCGGATCTATTCAAACGTAGGTCACTAGACGGCTTCTCCTATGAAACTGGGGGAGCCAAAAACATGGTCATTTTTCACACTAAATGGAGTATACACACACACACACACACACACATATATATATATATACATATGAACAACTACCTTTTTTTTGTCTAACACACACTCACTCACACACACACACACACACTCACACTGAAACCTCAACAGGGAGCTCAAGCCTATTCAAGGCCATTCAACTCCTCCAACTGATTTCTGAGTGCAGGCACATACACTCCTCTCTGCCTTCTCTCTCTCTCTCACACACACACACACACACACACACACACTTCTTCTGCGATTTAATCCCGAGACCTCCCATCACATTATAAAACTTCTCTAGTTCAGCACCTGCAGCAGCCCAGCCCGACTGCAGTGTCAGAAAGGGGCAGCAGGTCTGGCTGAGTCTCTGGGGTCTGGTCTCCTCAGTAGACCGTTCGGATTATCAGTGGTGGATGAAGCGACTGTTCGGACCGCAGTCACGTGCTGTTCGTCTTTCCATCTCCCTCATTTTCCTGCCTTTTTTACCTCCCAGTTCATTCACACTCAAACCAGCCGCTCGATTTAAATTCAGCGCAGGCGCCGCGCGCCATAAATTATGTACCATCTGCGTCTTCCTCGAACATCTTACAAAAAACACACACACTCACACACCTCACTGCTGGAGAAAAAACGGCTCGCAGAGGAGGCGCGCTTTTTCTTAACCCGCCCGTTGTCCGGCAGGCTCTGCCTCGCCGTTGCGTTATTGGCTGGTTGTAGCTCCCCTCCTGCACTGTGATTGGCTACTAGCTCACACTAAGCAGCCGTCCGTCAGAACTATCGGAACTATTATCCAATCGTTGCGCAGGAGGGAGGGGCTTACCGGAGTAGGGCTAGGGAAAAAAGACCGCTGCACGAACACGGATTCTACAGCGCGCGCTCCCTACTTAGCATAGTTCTGTTTCAAACACACGTTCACACACACCGTGTGTCTCAGAAACACACACTATTACAAGCACTGTGTCACAAATCCACACAATCTCAAAAGCACACATGCACTCTCACAAACACGCTCTCTCTCTCTCTCTCTCTCTCTCTCTCTCTCTCTCTCTCTCTCTCTCTCTCTC
>CM029375.1:17823150-17892589 GCA_017165825.1 Hepsetus odoe | reverse complement strand
GTGTGTGTGTGTGTGTGTGTGAGAGAGAGAGAGAGAGAGAGAGAGAGAGAGAGAGAGAGAGAGAGAGAGAGATTGGTTATAGTTTGATGCTTGTCATTCAGTTCCTACTAAACTTTAATTGCTGCTGCAATATTTTAAGAGGAGGGAAAAACTCAAGAGAGCGAGAGAGAGAGCAGTCAGAGAATTAGATTGTCATAAAAATGAGTTTGGTATGTGTGTGTTTATGTGTGTGTACTGACATCCTTAGCCTGGTTAGTGCGTTGGAAGGCCCATGTGTAAGACACAGATGCATTCTTAGTCATGATGTGCGTGTAGGACTGCTTCTCCTTACTGCCCTCCCACGACTCCACAACACTGGTGCTCCTTCTGTCTGTGTCCTGCAAAAACAACAAACACTCAGGCAAAAAAAATAAACTCTCCAATTGTTCTGTCACTGAGCAGATGTAGACATCCTGCACGTGCTGACACTCTTACCATCATGAAATACAGCTCACAGTCAGCCGAACAGATGGTTTCAAACACAAAAGTGACACGTCCAAACTCAATTCCACTGGTTCCACTGACTGACGTAGGCAACCTGAGATAGACACAATCAGACAGGCTTTGCATGAAAAATGCAAAATAAAAAAAAAATAATAAAAAATCAAAGCTTAAAGACTAAGTCTTTTAATTCTAGAAAACAATTACAGTGATCAGTTCTCTGACGAAGGCTTGGCTTTGTTAGAGTTAAGAAAAAATCTTCTTTAATTAAATCCTAAATAAAAGTATTTTCATTCTAAGCAGTATAAGCAGTCAGAATTAGCAGTTTCGACTTTTTAGATGGCTTACACATAAATTTAATATCGTACAAGCTAATTGCTTTATTTTTGCAGCAACATTTCACCAGCCTTGCCTCACCTGAATCCAGGCACTTTAAGGTTTAAGATGAGGTAATCATTATCCGATCCCCCTGCTCCAGAACGGATATGATCTCCTGCCACCTCCCAACCTAATAAAGACATACACACACACACACACACACACACACCAAAAGAACCCCCCTGAGCTCACTGGATGAAAAGAAGCTTGAAAAAAAAAGGCTCCGAACAGAAATAAGGTAAGGAGAAAGGATGGAACACTCCCTCTCACAAAAGTCACTCATGGCACAACACTGCCATCTATCCCCCAGATAGAGGCTTTGCTCATACAAACTGAATATCAATCCTTCTCTGGAGGTATCTCCTTCTCATTCACCATTCATGCCGTCACACTTGGTGTTGGCCACATTGAAGCAGGACGACTTCATATTGGCAGGCAGAACATTCCACCACTTGTATTCATAGCCCAGACCAGGCTCTGTGCCTGCTGGGCAAGGCTGGCATTCTAGTTGGCAAAAAACACACAATCCATTAACAGAATATCAGCTTTGGCTTTCTTTTCACTTTTTGAAATTCATTTTAAAATATAATGCGTTTATATTGTTTATATATTAATTACGTAAATGATTGATATTGATGGAACTATCATTATGTCTGACCATGCTACATTTCAAATTCTTCCCCCTTCAAGATGTGATTATCATCAAAAGTAGGCCCACCTACTCTTTAAATCTAAAAACCTTACTCTTAAAACTATTGTAACCCCACTGCAGGGAGTGAATAGGCATGTTTATAACAGCTGCATCAATACATGTATTCTTTCATATGGCTAAGGTCTCCCCTCAAAAATAGATCATTTTATTACTAACTACTAATTAAATTGGTGTCATTAAAATGGATGATAGAACTCAAAGAAATCACCTTTGAGGCCATCAGAGTAGGTTCCTTGAGGGCAGGGCAAGCAAGTGGCTGTGTTATTGTTATAAAAACCAGGGTTGCATGGCGGACATGGCTCACGTTTACCAGAAGGTGGCAGTGTAACTGCCCCAGGAGCATCTTCCAGACAGATCTTGGGCTCTATCCACCTATATATTACCTGTGTCTGAGGGAAAAAGACAAAGACCCCATCTCAGATGATAACATCTCTAGTCATCAAAATCTTCAGTCATTAGACATAAAGCATGTTTTATCATAAAAGCTTTGCTTACCTTGCCCTCCTCATCACAGACACTATGGGCTTGGAAGAAGTCTTTATCTGAGCATACCGGTCTGGGCTTACACATAGTGGAACCTTCCACTGGTCCACACACAAAAAAAGAGGCAGGTCACATAACCAATGGCAACCATCACCATTTAAGAACCAAACAGTACATTCCACATGGTCATCTGCTAAAGTAGTTACAGACAATACTGTTTTCCAAATAGAAGGGTATTGTAGAATAAGACAGTATTAAAGTTTGCAATTATAATGAATCCATGCATCCAGACATGGTCTTGATTTGATTTGTTTTGATCTGTTCTTCATGACTTCAGCTCTCTAATGTTTTAAATATAAAGACTAATTGAATTCCATCAAAATTTCAATTAATCAATTTCAATTAATCAATGCAGTTGAGCACCAGGGCTCAACTGCAATGGCCATAACAAAGGGTCTGGATCTTTGTAATTGTAAACTGGATATTTGTTTTTTTATTTTTCTTACTAATTAACCAAACATTTTGATATATCATTGTGGAGGGCCTGAAACGTTTTTATATTCACTTTGCATACATTTACCCTTTATATTCCAACACTAATTATGCCAGCCTAAAATTTTGTGCTGAGTAAAAATGATCTGCAGTGCATGATCAGCAATAAGGGGCAGTGTTAAGCAGGTGGTCCTAGCCAAAGTAGGCCAGAGTGCTGTGTGTAACTGCAGAGCAGAGCAGTGTATAAGCCAAACTCAGTTCAAAAACACTCAAATCCCCATCTTAACAACAAATGTTGTATGTATAACCAATGCGGCTTTATGTAGGGTTTCAGGGTTTAAATGTTACGGCATATAATGTATTACGTTTTATAATTCCATATCCCATGCTGTTGCTTGATTACTGAATCCAACTGTTTTGTATGTTTTTAATGTTGTGGTGAAACCTTTAGGTCAGCAATTAGTACATTAACCCATTAATCATCACACTTAAAAGTACATAAAACATGCAAATGTTCACATTTCTCTAATATGTATAAATAACCAGTGTGTGGGTTATAATATGCTTACAAGCGTAGTGTGTGCTTGTGTTGCAGGGAGTGCAGGAGCTTGCTCCTCTTCCTGAATAAGTGTTTCTGGGACAAAGTTTGCAGGAGGAGGAGCCAGGAGATTTACTGAATGTGCCTGGTTTACATGGCAAGCACTCTGACATGTATGCTACACCTGAGTGAGAGAAAGAGAAAGGAGAAATTGCATAAGAAGTAAATAAGCAATAAAAAGAATGAAAAGTTTCCATTTGTGCATCACTGCACCTTCTATTTGGATGTTTTTTAGTAGGACGGGTTTGACCACTTTAGCTCCTACTGTAACTCCAGTGGTTCTCCAATACAGGACATTGGTGCCAGACTTCAGACTGACCTAAGAGAGAGGAAACACAGTGAATCCACCGCACTCAGCTATTTTCTTTACAAGCTGTGCATCAGGTGGTATATTTGCTTCTTACAACACAAATGCACAATGTTAGCGTGTGTATGCATGTACATTTTGGTGTGGAAAAATGCCTGTACCGTGTGCTTGCCCCATTCTCCATTGCTTGTCAGTTTGATCCACTTCTGATCTGGAGTCTTCTCCATTTCCTGGCACTGGTCATTCTGAATCTGCCAGAGAGATATAATCAATAAAACAACTAATTCCGTTTCAAATATATGTCATTCAAGGTACAAATGCTCTAATGATGAGAAAATAAATGAGTTGAGTTAATAAAATTGTCAACGAGTGAAGACACAAGAGAGGTATACCTAATAATGTAGCTCATCAGTGTATGTTAGGCTGCTTATGTTAGTAAATATTCTTGTTATTTCTTATTTATCTAACAAAATATATGGTTTGAAATGTAGATCACACACACTTATTATGTACCAATCAGCTATAACATTAGAACCATTTGCCTGACATTGTCTATGCCTCATAAAAATTTATAGTGGTGGACAGAGGTGCAGAATGGGTACTTCCCCAAACATAAAAAGCTCTGATGCTGTGTTTGGTGATAACTTTTTCCTTATTCCAACACATTAATTTTAAGGACTGACTGTTCACTTACTAGCTAATATAATCCAACCCTTTGCCAAGTGGAGCTGACATGAAACAATCGATGCTATTAATTTCAACCCTCTGCAGTTTTGATGTTTTTCCTTGTCAATGTATGATTAAGTCAGTAGGAAAGTAGTTACTTACAAAGAACTCAAAGAAGATATTGTTGTCCACATACTGGTAGTCAAAAGAGACTGAGCCCTGCTTCTTCAAATGCACAGCATATACCAGAGAGACACTGCACTCATCCCTATTTGATTCCACATAACTTCCATGAGCAATCCATGAGGAGCTAGAAGGTAAAAAACAAACACACATGACAATATCATGAAATAAAACACTGCAAAGTAGTATCCATACAACTGTCACGTTTTCTGCTCGGATATTATCTGATAGCTCATTCCACCTTCTGGGCATGAAAAACTGTCTGGACTGACTTGCGTGTAGGGAAGGCAACGTCAGACAACGTTCATTGGAAGAACATAATGCAGGAGAAGGAGTAAAAGCCTGTATGATGGAGCTTAAAAAGCTGGAAGCAGATCCAGAAGTAGCTCTGTATGCCAGCATAAGCGATTTGAATTAGATTTGGGCAGTCAGGGGCAGGCAGTGGAGGTCAGTGAGTAGTGGACTGATCTGAGCCCTATTTGGCTAATTGAACATCTGGAATGCCACCACCATCTGGACCATCTGAAGGGGTTCAAATATGAATGTCGCTAGTCCTGCTAGCAGAGCATTTTAGATATTTTATTTAAGGTGAAAGATAACATGGCCTGTAACAGGAGATGGGTGGCTTTCATGTGTGTGAAGGTGAGGGACATACTGAGAGAGCGACATATTTAGTGCGGGAATTTTCCTAATTTCTTAAGACCAACTGGCAGCAACACTTTTTTTCTTGTTTTTTCTTACAAAGCCATGCTTCATAAAGCATGAAAAAATGTAGTAATGCTATAGTATAAAACAACTAAGTTTGTTTGAGCATTTTTATAGATACATATGTAAACACATGTTACAGTCACACATTAAAATGGATGGTTTTCTTGCCCATGATAACTGACTGATAGTTGCTGATTGATAAAGGGATTTCTTTAATCCCACACTGCCTTATGTCACTCACCCATTACAGGAAGGCCCCTCGTGTCCATGTGGAGGGTTGTCAAGGTAAGTTGCCACACTGCTGAATCCAGGGGGAATGTCATCCCACTCATCAAAACGGATGCCGCTGCCTAAAGAGTAAGATCCGGCTGCACACTGAGTGCACTCCTGAGCAGACATCTCCAGGAATTCTCCAGCCTCACATGAGAAAGCTGTCAAAGACAATTATAAATAAAAAAAAACACAATATACTAACAGAAAGTGATTAAAAATCATCATTATTGCCATGTCGTTTTTCTGAAACACAGTCAGGTGACAAGATGTATTTAAAAATCTAAAGTTGAAAAGGCTTTCACATTATCACTATAGTAATACATTCATCAATCAGTCACAACATTAACATTTCTGAGAAGGGGTGAGGCAGCAAGTGAAGAGTCAGTTCTTGAAGTTGATGTGCTGATAGCAGAAAGAAGCAAAAAAAAAAAACAAAAAAAAAAGATTTTGAAAAGGGCTAAAACAGAAGTCCCTTTAGAGGGTTCTCAGTGTGGAGTGGCTGATCTCTATATTCAGAAGTGGTCCTAAAAATAGGACAGTGACATTGGCATCTGAGGAACATGATTTCAAGGTGATGACTTGTCCTCTAAATCCCCAGGATGCTTTTCCAATCAAGTATCAGTGGGATATGTTGGACAAACGGTCTGATCCATGGAGACCCCACAACTTACAGTAGCAGAGATACCACAGCACACCCCCAGTGTCCTGTGGATTCTATGACTCAATGGGTCACAGCTGTTTTGGAGGCGTGAAGGGGTTCTCCATAATCTTAGGCAGGTGGTTTTAATGTTAATTTGAATATTTGGGCTGATGGTTACATACACTTACTTATAGTTTTCACTTAAATCCTCCATACAAATTAAACTGCTTCCAAATCTATGCAATACACACATTTTTTTTATTAGAATGAAAGTGAAAGTGACAACCCTTGTCATTGCGAAGTCACAGCACTGTACACCATGAACCACAACGAAATTGGACCTCTGCTTTTAACCCATGCACACAAACACCGTGCAACAGCTGGCAGCTATTGAAAGCGCCCGGGGAGCAGTGAAGGGGACGGTACCTTGCTCAGGGGTACCTCAGGGCAACCTACTTGTAAGGGAATAGAACCCACAATCTTCCGATGCGGGGCCAACTCCCTAACCACTAGGCCACCGCTGCCTCAGAATGCTATGTATTGTGGGTTTTACAGACAAAAACACACTGCTGAAATAAATACTTATTTAGCATTAATTTATTTTAATGGCTGCTTGCGGGGGGAAAAGGTAATACACCCTCCCTCCTTATTTCCCTTCCTGCATTACTAGGATGTATTCGCCCTGAATGAAATACTGATTAGTGGGTGATTTTTCAAGATTTTTATTAGGAAAAAAATACTTTAAAGCAAAAGATTCCATTTGAAAAAAGAAAAAATTAGAAAAGAACTTCC
The DNA here is from genome assembly GCA_017165825.1 of Hepsetus odoe. NCBI lineage: Eukaryota > Metazoa > Chordata > Actinopteri > Characiformes > Hepsetidae > Hepsetus > Hepsetus odoe. Next base: position 17,885,877 of record CM029375.1, on the reverse strand, counting down.
TTTTAGCATAATTCATTTTAACCACAAATATTGGATTTTTCATGAAGAAGAAAATTGATTTGTTACATAAATTGAATTGCTTTGTTATATTTTCAATTACCAAAAAAGTACTGAGATGCCCCAAGATTTCTATCCATTCTATCCAGCTTCAGGTCAAACTGATTGGCCAAATTGTGCTGCTAGAAATGAACGACTATGTATTTAAAGAAGCCACATCAGCTCAGTGCAGTAGCTGCATGTTCTCTTATCTGTTCTCTTGAGTCTGCTTTGGGCCCTTTAGCTATGCTGTGTAAACACTCTGGCACACCATGTGATATGTGTGTGTAAATGTGTGTGTGGTGTAATAAGACTACAGAGGCTACTTTCAGAAAGACAGAAAGTTGAACCTAAATACTAATATACTTAAAAATGCTTCACATAAATTCATTATTATTAGTAGTATTTAAATTTGAAAAAGCCTCCAGAGCTTTGGCTCCCATGCACCAGCAAGCACTGGTTTAAACAATTTTAGGCAAAACAGCTAGTTGCAATGTTTGCTGAGCAAGCCCATTCACTATTTTGACTTGATGGGTTAGGTCATGAGCTGAGTGTAGTAGCTAGACAGCATTCAGAAATTCTGTTTTCTAAGTTCATTGTTGCAAATTAAAACTTGCGTTAATCATAGTGTGATATACAGCTGTGATATTTTTGTAGTATTATTGTTGTAGCCATTTAAACCTTGATATACAAATGTTTAGCCTTAAATTCAGGGGCATTAGTACTATTAATCAATGATGCATATGCAATGATGCACCCCACCTCTTATCATTTGATAATGCTCAGCTAGCTCAAATATCCTTCCTATTACATTTCTCAAAAATAGGTCACAATGTAGAATGAACTGCCTTCTGAATCCCACTCTACGTTGACCTAATATGCACCACAATTTGTTGCTATAAAATATAGACACTCAAGCATCTGGTTAAAGACATTACTGCTGGGCTGTGAAATTATTAGGTCCAAAAGGAAATTCCTCTCTGTAGATAAGGGGACGGCAGTAATATTGGTCAACCCCACATGCTGTGAGAATTACATCACTGTCAACCAATAAGACTGCCATTATTACAGTCTGTGGCATTGATTATACAAAATAAATATAAATACATTAATACACTAATTTTCCTGTCCCTGTGTGCCACAACTGCATACTGTCATATGCTCTCATGATATGAACATACTACAGTCGGTGCCCTGCACAGGGTCGGGAAGTCCAGTGCACTCCCCGGGCCTCTGAGGAATGGCCACTCTCCATCTGGAGCCAGTGCTGTCACACTCTGTATATTGGAAGAAGTAATCCCCCTGCAAACACAAATACATGAGTGGTTAAATTTCTCTCTGCTAAATCTAGGAAACAGTCAAGCTGATGAAGCTTCTGTGTTTTTGTGGACAGTAAGTGAAGGCTGCTAAAAGGACAGAATATGTAAACAAAGAGGAATGCAGTAAAAGTGAGTCATATGCTTGGAGTGAGGCTAAAGTGCCACCCCACCCTTTCCTTTATGGACACCTTTAAACTCAATTTCTTTTAACTACCTTTGATACCAAATGCTGCACTGGAGCAGTTTTTACTCTTTACTCAAAACTTGATCCTAGCACACTACATGTAACAAACATATATCAAATCTATTATGGCATATTTTTGTATACAAAGGTTTTAGGAGCGTCTTAAGAAAAATGTTGGGAAAAGGCCCTTTAATTACAATCACAGCCCAAGAAAAACAATCATTAGATAATGAACAATTGCCTGATAGCCCTTAAGGCATACATTATTTGACTGGCTGACACAAAAGAGAAAATGTTTTTAATCATGCTCAGCTCTGCCGTTCTCCTCCTGTGTTGATTGAGACAGAGGGAAGGAAAGGCTAACATCGGGAGGAAACTGATAAAGCCCAAGCATGCCCTGCAGGTCAACACACACCAAAGCTCAGAACAGCTCTATCCACCAGTGTTGCAATGAACAGCCAGCTACGTTAAGATAATACTATACCAAAATCACATCTGTCCACAAGAATGCCAACATAAAGCCTACTGGAGGGTCAACGGGGGGAGTGGCACGTTAACGATCATTACATAAACCCTGAAAAGCCACATACACACACATAATGTTGCAATAAATACAATGGAATCTTATCCATCCAACACACACCCAACTTACAAATAAGAGTTCAGTCCACAGTCCCATAATCTCATTTCAATTACTTTCTGCCAGACACAAGAGAGACTACATTTGTACGATAATGTTCTGCATGTGAATGTGGTTATTTCTACTTAATAATAACTTCAATTTTACTGAATAAACTTCCTCAAACTTCCTTCCATAGAGCCTTTAAAATTACACTCAGAACAATAAATGGTAAAAACTGTAACTGTATTTCTGTAATGGACTGGCAACCTGCCAATGGTGTTTATCCTCCATTTGCCCAGTATGACAGACTCCAGCTCCCTAGAAAACCCTGGTTGGATAAGTGACTAAAATAAAAAATGGATGGACGGATGGATGGATGGATGGATGGATGGATAGATAGGTTAACTTAATTCATCTATGCCACACATTGGTTAGTCCATTAGAGAACAACCAAATCTCAACGCAAAATTAATGGTTGATGAAGCAATTTTGAAACATATGAGTGTGATTTGTTTATTTTTATTCAAACAGGGTTCTCAGTGGATAAAAATAGTGTTAATCAAGGAAATACTGATATCCTGCACAGGGTACAGGGACTGGACTGCTGAGGACTGGGGTAAAGTCATTTTCTCTGATCATTCCCCTTTCCGATTGTTTGGGGCACCTGGAAAAAAAAATTGTCCAGAGAAGGTGAACGATACCATCAACCCTGTGGCAACAGTAAACCATCCTGAGACCAGTCATGTGTGGGACTGGTTCTCAGCCAAGGAAGTGAGCTCACTCACAATTTTGCCAAAGATCACAGCCATGAATAAGACTGGTACCAAAACATCCTCAGAGAGGAACTTCTCCCAACCACCAAGAACAGTTTGATGAAGAACAAGGCCTTTTCCAGCATGAAGCACAGTGCCATAAGTGATACAAAAGTGATAACTAAGTGGCTCAGGGAACACATTGAGAATTTGGGTCCATTTCCAGGAAATTCCACAGACCTTAATCCCATTGAGAACTTGTGATCAATTTGCAAGAGGTGGGTGGACAAACTAAAACTCTGACGAACTCCAAGCATTGATTATGCAAGAATGGCCCCATCAGTCAGGATTTGGCCCAGAAGTTGATTGACAGCATGCCAGGCTGAATTACAGAGGTCTTGAAAAAGAAGGGTCAACACTGCAAATATTGACTCTTGGCATAAACTTAATGTAATTATCAATAAAGCCTTTGAAATGTATGCAATGCATGTAATTATAGCTCGGTATACCATAGAAACATCTGAAAAAAAGATATAAAAACAATGGAGAAGCAAACTTTTGGCCACAACAGCCACTTCAGATTAATTGACACTCTTACTGACATCAGCAATGAATGCAGGGTGCAATATACTGCTCATCATGTCTTACATGAATTATGATAACTATGATGAATTATAAACATTGCAACATCAAAACATCTGTTTTAAAATCATTTGGTACTCTAAATGTGGTTAAAGCAGAGAAATTTTAGAGAGTGAGCTCATTTAGTCATATCAGCCTAAAATGCACAGGAAAAAAAACAGCCTGTTTGTTTCTCTCAGATTAAGAGGGGTAGGAAAATGGTTAAAAATATATATATTATGTAAAAATATAAAATATATAAAAAATGTATTTTTTTATTTACTGATGCTGGAAATTCAAACCTTACAAAGGTCAATAAGTGAGCTTGGGTAAAATGTGAGACAAATTAATTTAAAATGGTCTGTTATAATTAATTTGTCAGTTCTGGAAGAACTGTCAAAAGTTAATTATTATTACATTATTATAAGTTAATTATTATAAGTTAATTATTGGACAGGTCAAAGAATCAGCCTGTGAGTGTCACTATCTCTTATTGGCAAAAAATAAAAATATAAATAAAAAATGTATCATTGTTAAGATGCACAAGCATTGCACAAAAGAAATAGTAAGTGAAGATATGTCTAATCAGTGATGATATATCGAATTAAAAATCTGAATACGCACATATAAAATAATCAAAAAGCTCATTCACACAAACATGTCAAGGTTTTGACAACACCACCTCTTCCCAGTAACAACTGCAGTAGTGATTACTGCATGACCATTTAAGTTCAGGAAGAAAGCATTTTGATGGGTGTTCCACTCAAATGATTATTATTACAGTTAGCATTACTGCTAATTGTAGTATTAGTAGTCGTAAAGTTAAGTGAAAGTAGGTAATTGTCATTGTGATAATACAGCACTGCACACAGTGAACCACAACGAAATACATTCTTTGCATTTAGGCCAGCCAGGCACTTATATCCAGCATCTTCCTCAAGGACACCTCAGGGCAACCTACCGATATCGGATTTGAAGCCTAAACCTTCCAATCCTGAAGCCTAGTCCCTAAACACTAGGCCACCACTACCCCAACAGTAGCATGAAAAAAAAACATTGTGGTTTGGTGTTTGCAGTGTATGCTACCTAAATTCTATTGTGTCCAATAACCACCAATTGAAAATCGTGAGTGGTCATGGCAACCCCCACTTTTTTGCTCTGACAAGATGCAAGGTGCTTCAAGTAGAGGTAAGTGGGGCTCTACTTGAAGCACCTTGCATCTTGTCAGAGCAAAACCTTGTTTCTCCAGACAGCGGTTGCCTAGTGGTTAGCGAGTTTGCCCCAAAATCAGAAGGACATAGGTTCGAATCCCAGATCAGTTGGTTTTCCTGAGGTAACCCCTGAGCAAGGGACCGTCCTTGTCACTGTTCCCCGGGTGCTTTCTATAGCTGCCCCCTGCTGCAGGTGTGTGTGTGTATATGGTTAAAACACAGAGGTGTAATTTCCTTGTGGTTCATGGTGTGTTGTGCTGCGTTTCACAAGAACAATCACTTTCACTTTTGTTGTTTTTATAGATGAGAGAAAATGTCATGATGAATTGGGCAACAGAAATGGTCCAAAAAGGTTTTTCTTTCTCGTGTGAAGTTACTAAATTTTACAGCAATGACATACTAAGAGACTGTAAAGTACATGATTTATATGTACTGTATTTATATGTATATGTATATATATGATTTATAATTGATATTTATTCATTATTTTCTCTTTTTTAACAAAACTAAAAACCTGTTCATCATCTCAGTTTCTCATTCTCAGTTCTTCTGAAAAAAATCCAAACTTTTCACACTTTCTACACATTATTTACTTTGAGAATTTCTTTTTTAAACAGGACTTTTTTAATTGTGCTGTTATTTTGCCTTATTCATTTCCTGAATGAACAAATTGTGGGCTACAGTTTACAAAATCCATTTGCTCATTTTGGCGAAGGGCGGTAATCATTTTACAGGACACTGCAAAACTAGTCAGTATGTCTTTACAATGTAGACCACTCTACTAACAATTCCAGTTACAATTTTACTCCACTGATTTAGCAGATTTTCCCAGAAACTCTTCAGTGTCTAATATACAACCAGCCACTCTTTCCAACCAGGAAAGATATAGTTTCGACACTTGCATGCTGTACAGCACAGGCCTCATCCTCACTAATTGTTTGAAAAAAAAATCTTTTCATTTCCTTCCACAGACACCCAATCTTAAAAGGGAGCTGTTTCAAAGGCGCTATTTTTAGGCCTCCTATCACCAGGCACTTGAGATGGGGAGAGAGCCATGACCAAAGTGGTGAAAAGCACCACTTAACTCTCCAATGGAAATTGTCTCACCAATTACCATAACATTAGAGATAATCCAACTTTCCTGAAATTTAAGCTCTACAGACAGAAAACATTCATATAGGAGATAAACCAAAACCCCCAGTAACATGACACTACTGAAATTGGGCCAAGTATGGTAAAACTGACAGCCTAAATCAATTGACCATCCCCCACACTCTCATCCTGTGAGAACTGATTAAGCAGAGTGTCTAGTGGCTGTTCATTACATTCCCCACAGAAGCACATGAGTCATTTTTGATGACTGGAAAAACAAAGGCTTATTTCAAAGGCTTCCATGCAGTAAACTATTTTGATGGGTGGGGGTAAGTTAAGATTCTGAAAAATGAAAACAGCATGTTGCCACAAATATTAAACACTTTTACCCTGAATAAAAATGCATGCACTTGGAAAGAAGTATTAACCCCATATTACTCAGCTTTTATAAATGAAAGCTACAGAATATTGAAAATGAAATCCTACTGTCTAATCCTGATAAGAAGTAGCAGATTTTACTGACAAAAAACATCTTAGTAAAACAAACTTCCATTTCATAGCTTCTCCCCTCTACCTGATCATCCCACCTTCACCCAAAATGCCTTCAAACTTTCTTCCAGTCAGATGGATCCAGCAGTGAGAAAAAGCTTCAGTATTATAAAGGACTGCACCTGACAGAGTGAGAACAATCTTGCAGCCAGTGTTCAGTCCTGATTATTAGCGGAACAGTGTGTCTGTGGAAAACAGCGGTCCTGCTTCCCACGAGATCAAACAGAAAAACGCACAAGAGCTGTTATAATATAACAGCTGGATCGCAGATCTGTCTGTAGTCTGATCTGTAAACCACAGGCACCGGCACTCCTCAGACTGTTTCAGATCCTATCAGGGCAGAGAGGTGAGCAGGAACATGCTGCTGCTGTGAAGGCTCACCTCGCTGCACTGAGGAAGACTGTCAGCCCCGGCCATCACACACAGGCTGCTAAGGATCCAGGCGAAACCCTTCAGAAAATACATCGCTCTCCTCGGATGCTCCATTGTTCGGGCAAGGGCCCACCAACCAGCAGCGGATGGACACAGAGAGCTCTCTCTCTCTCTCTGTCTCTCTCTCTCTCTCTCTCTCTCTCTCTATATCTCTCGTGACGTCAGATCAGAGACCACGCTATTAAAGGCGCACCATGGTTTCTTAAAATGCTACAAGTTAACCAAACAGAACAAAGGTTTGTGTGTGTGTGTTGTCTTTCATTTCCCAAAAGGAGCTACAAGCAGTAATCACACTGCTGTGTTCTCTTTGATCTCTACAAACATAAAGCAGAAATCAGGTTTGTTTTATTTAAATGCCTTTCTTCTATTATTACGTCATTACTAAAGTGTGAAGTATTCGCAGCTGGAGGCACGTGCCACTGGAATCAGTCCTATATCATAAATCTCCAGATATTAAACTCAGTCTATTTACCACCTACTATAACCTTTAAGTATACATTGACTTGATCATGTTTGAGATAAAAAGCAGTCCAGAATATACAATGTCAATAAAATCTCAGCCATTTAGACCGGAGTAAAGTTGTGCGTTACTCAATTAACCACCAGAGGGCAGTCAAGTCCATTAAACTACATCACAGACCCTCAGAAATCGCATTAATCTTAAAATCTAGGACTGAAATCAAGAGTTCTGGCTGATACTGCTTAGTCACTGCAGCGCTCATCTTTATTTGATCAAATTGAAATACATCTGCAGCACTGGGTCATTACAACACTGATTGCCTGAAAACTGAGATAAAAAAAAGTATATAACAAATTAAACAGAAAATGAATGAATGAAAGAATGAAACTTTATATATACACTTCAGTTAATCTAAGATACAAAACCCCTGAGTTGTGTGGATTCTGCATAGCTCTCAGGTAAAATCAACATTTACCTGAGTCACGTAAAGTGATTTACATAGTAAAAACAGCAATGAACACATTCAACCAGCTACTTTTTCCCACGCATGCAGCTTTTTCAGCAAATAAGGGATGAAAGGTTCATAATAGTGCAATTCAGAGTTTAGCTTTGTTTTGTTTTTAGGAAAAAAATAATAATTGTCATCTGCCAACACCATGGAAGTAAAGATTTGCACATAAACAGAGCAGAATGATGGAGCCAATGCTGTAATAGATGAGGTTTCGGAACTTAGGCTCCAAGTCTCCTTGACGATACCAAAATATCTGTAAACAGAAAAAGGACATGGTAATCTGATCCTGTCATTGTGTATCAAAAATCAAACAGAGAAAGAGTGAACAGATGACACTACCAACCAAAATCAACACTGAGAAACAAATCAGGATGATGCAGACCACAAAGAAGATGTTCAGGCCTTTTGGATGCGGTGTAGGAAAAACAAATGAACTGATGATGGTCACCTTGAGAGGAATAAAGATTTAAATACTAAAGCTTCAAACAACTCACCAAAAATGTAGCACAACCAGTATATTTGACTATTTAAATGAAATGTTAATGAGAGGTATTCAGCGTAATCATGTGCATGAGCCGAGGTTTTTTTTTAAAGATAGGCTCCAGCACCTCCCGTGACCCTAATCAGAACAAGCAGCTATGAATGAGAGTGAATGAGTGAGTGAGTGAGTGAGTGAGATATACTTACTATAACAAAAAGTGATGTGAATCCGCCAACGGCAACATTGACCATTCGATCCTGAAAGAAAGCAAAGTTGGCATCTGTGCATTTAAACTGCAACTTCTGCATCCATAACTGAAGAACAGTCCTTCCTATCCTTCATACAGGCCAGGTTGACTAGAATACAGAGGACTGTTCTGGATGCAGGAGATGTTCTGAAGCTGTATTGCAAAGGAAATCAAATTCAACAACAAAACTCTCTCCTTCTCACCCTGGCAGAAGTTTCTCCAAACAGTGGCCTGTTGTCCAACATCCCTGTGCCATAGGAGCGCGTGATGTACTCGTCCATGTTAGTCGTAGGGCTGAGTGGACTAAAGTCTTGGTCATGAGGACCAGCTAATCTCTGAGCCCGACCCCAGCCTCCAGCACTCATGGTCCCTGTCGACTGCTGTCATTCCAAAAAGGAGAAACACACACACATACATTCTTCTGGCCACCCCTACAGCAAAGCTTTTAAATGAATCCCTCTTAATAACACACAGTGTGACACTTCACAGCAGAGGTCACTAAAAGAGAAAACTGATCACTGACCATCACTCTTTAGTGTGTGATTCCGGATATTTAGAGTTCTGATATTAACACAACGCTCTGAACATCGCAAGTAAACAACTCAAGTATGTGTAAGATTGTTCTATTAGTCTGAATTACAGAAGACACTGATTTTGAAAAGAAAAATACCTTTCCTATCCACTCTCTAATCACTGCTAAAGAGAATTTGACAAGGCAGAATATAAAATGTAAAATACGGTTTCATAAAATAGCTTAATGTTAGACGGCTTAAAGATACCACTTACAATAAAGTGTAAAAAAAAAAATAAATAAATACACAGCCTAGACCCCAAAAGAATTTACGGTGTAAAAACTGCTAACCAAACAACAGATTTTAGCGTCATCTGAGTATTACACTTCAAAATAAAAGTCTGAAATATTTCCGCCAGATTATCAAATGTGGTATTCCTATCCCAAAAAAAAATTATTTATTTACTTGTTTTTCTTTGTCTGGTGATCAATTCTGCGTTAAAGGGCAAGCGCCCAGATATTTTAGTATTTTATTTATTTCTTTATTTTTGTGAAGCAGACAGCTCGTGTTTTCTCTGCTACACTTCCTGTATGGTGACTGCTGCACAGCTTGCAGTCTGTAGCTGAACAGCCCGATGGGATCCAGCGACCTGGCAGATGCTCGGAGATCTGGTTAGCCAGCTGACATCGGAGATTAGATTGATCTGCACCGATGTGCATTCAATTCTAGCCGATCTAACCGCTCGGGTTAGGCGCCGTTGTTGATGTTTTCACTTCCAGCTGGAGTGACTTTACTTTCTTGGGAGTTCGGGTTAGGCTTGGTTCGGCATGTCTGGAGCTGGGGCTGACGGTGGAGCCGAGCCCGGGTCCGTGGTGTCGGACCCTCAACACTCCCAGAAGCTGCTGAAGGCCCTGCGCTCCTTCAGACTGGAGGGGAGCTTTCAGGACGCTGTGTTGGTGCTGGAAGGAGAGGAGATCCCTGTTCAGAAAAATATCCTGGCTGCCGCGAGTCCGTACATCAGGTACCAGAGTGTGTGTCTGTACTGCCTGCACTCCTACAGTAGGGCAGGTTTCTGCTCCAGGAAAAAAAAAAAGCCTGTCGTTCTTGAAAGTGCTCAGACATGCAGCAGCAGATCCTGATCCCAAACCAACCACCATCAACAGGGTGTGCCGGCCTCTCTCTGCCCCTGTTCCTCACTGCCTTCAATGGAGTTTTGTTCTTTATTCCTGCCTTGTCTTGTTCAGTGCTGGTGTAGGACAGTGCAAAATACCCACAGAATACCTTTCCATGAAGTTGTTTGCATGATCTTCAAAAGTGTGTCAAAAGTATGCAGACACCACCTTGTAATGTGTTAATTCAGCTACTCTTAGATGACATGCTGACAAAGCATAGAATCTCAGTGGACATTTATTTCTTTTTCTTTTTCTTTATTGTGGTTATAGAAAAAAAATTTAAAGTGCTAAAATTGGAATTTCTATCAGAATGAGAGAAGTATCACTTGTAAGTGACTATTTAACTATTTACACCGTTGAATATCTTTGAAATGTTTGACCAACAACTAATCACCATGGATCGGTACTAGACCCCACTAATGCAGCGACTGAGACGTTACCTTGCTCAAGGGTACCTCAGGGCAACCTACTGGTCCAGGGGTTGAACCCACAACTTTACAATAATGAGGCCTTATCCCTAAACACTGGCCCTTAATTTCACTTAATTTCAGTACCCTAGATTTCAGATGAAACGTGAGCAGGAGTCTACAAACTTTTGGCCATGTAGTGTATCGGACAGCCATTAGTTAGTAATTAGCATGTCAGGTTATGCTTTAAAAGTATTTCACTCAGAAGAACTTTCACACAGAAAGTTCATTTTTCTAATTGTGTTCTCATATTGGCAGGACCAAGCTAAATTACAACCCACCAAAAGAGGATGGATCCATTTACAAAATTGAACTGCAGGGCATCTCTGTCCCCATCATGAAACAGATCTTGGACTACATATTCAGTGGAGAGGTGATTTCTTGGTGTGGTGTGAATTTCAGCTCTGAACAAATGCCTGCATCAAATATTTATGCTGATGGGTTTAGCTTCAGGAATGTCTGTTGCACTCCTCTCTTTGACCCTCTCTGACTGTAGATCACCTTGAATGAGGACACTATCCAGGATGTGGTCCAGGCGGCAGACCTGCTTCTCCTCACGGACCTCAAGTCGTTGTGCTGCCAGTTCCTGGAAAGCTGCATTACAGCTGACAATTGCATCGGCATCCGACTGTTCTCTCTGCACTACTGCCTGCACCACGTCCACCACGTGGCCACCGACTACCTGCAGACGCACTTCAGAGATGTAGCAAACACTGAGGAATTCTACGAGCTGCCGCCTGATCGGCTGTGCGAACTACTGTCCATGGAGAAGCTTAACGTAGGAAATGAGAAGCATGTACTGGAGGCGGTGGTCCGCTGGCTCGCTCAGGACATCGAGGCTCGGCGGGTAAGAGAAGTGGGCTGTTTGGAGGACTTTTTGACCACATACTCATACAGCTCCAACACAGTCCAGTTGTTTTTCACTGCTTCTGTCGTCACTATTTTACATGATTGTTTTTATTTTGCTCACTTGTTAAATTTGGGTTTAAACATTCTGCACATCAGTGTGTTTTTCTTTTGTATGGATATCAAACAACAGGAAAAATATTGCAAACATGCAAAAGATGGTATTCTCAGATGCAAACCTACAAGTGTGTGCAAGGGTTTGGTACAAATACAGGAAAGGCTTCCTTTTTTAAATAAATTACAATACAAAATGCACTTTTCACAACATGCATGGTGGGGAAAAGGTTCTAACACTTTCCAAGGTTATAACACTTTTCATGTTTCCAACATGTTAAACTCAACAAAGCAATAGAACGTGCACAAAATGCATAAATGTCTATTTTTAAGTTTGTTTTGTGCACATATGAGGTCACTTGTTTTCACGAAGAAAATCAACACAGCATTAAGTTCCAATTGGAGTCTTCAAATTTTAACGCATGACTGTGGACTCAGATTTGATCATAAAATCTCCAATTTATTAACATCTACACGTCCATCTGTCATTGCTGTAGCCCATTCCAGTTCTCACTAGGCAAAAGGTGGTTTCTGTGTGTCATGGTTGAGAAACAATAAAACAAAATGCAAGAGAATTTAAAGATGTATACAAACTTCAAAATTTTGTAACAGTTGTTTTATTGCAAAGCGTACTGATTAAGTCTTCTTTCTGTTGTGGGTGTGTGTAGCCTGTTCTCAACCTATTAAAGTAATGACTGTTCATTCCCATTTCTCCCTGTATGTAGGTGCACATGAAGGAGGTCATGTCAGCAGTGTGGGTGCAGGGTCTGGACCAGAGCTACCTGCAAGAGCAGATGCTGGGAGACCCCCTCATGAGGGAGGTGATTGGACAGTGTTGCATGGAGCCTCTGGGAGGTGCAGCTCAGCAAGGGGAAGCACTGCTCGCTGCCTTCAAGCCACGCGGCTACTCTGAGTGCATCGTCATTGTAGGTGGTGAGGACAGGGTGTGAGTATTGGAACAAGCCACAAAATGTCTGTGTAAATATCAGGAGATACAATGAAGTATTTATGCTCATTTAAATTGGAGTCCAGTCTAATCAGATGACATTTGACTCCAGTCTTATTAGTACTGTAATACTAATTAAAATACTATTAGTACTGTAGTAGCTTTCATAACAGAAGTAGGCCATAGTCAATTTTAGGGGGAGCGTATGTGTATGTTGCTGAATTAAGTGAAACTCCAACTTCATTAAAAGTAGAATTGTATCCAAAGCTAGGATTTATGTGTAGACAGTCTTTTAATAATGAATGTGTTTCCTGCTTTATTTCCTCTTCAGCAATCGGAAGCCCTCTGCAGTGACACGCTGCATGTGCCCCCTCTATGACAGGAACCGGCAGCTGTGGATTGATCTGCAGCCTATGAATGAGAGACGAATTGGTCATGGGGTAGTGACTGCTGGTCAGTATCGTTTTTTCTGTTAAAAATGGGGTTCTTTTCCATTTTAAAACATCTGTTTAAAGTGGTTTTCTTGCTCAACAATGCTGAAAACCACTATACAAAAAAACAACAACTACTGTTAGTCATTGAGAAGTGCAATCAGAAAAAAAAAAAAAAAAAAGCCTTTTCTTAATTTCTGTCGTCTCTTCCTGGGTATTCTAAAGCATGCCACAGTCTAAACAGAGTACATGTCTGTGATCAAAATGTAGTATTTTTAATTTTTACCAATCTGGACAATTTTTTTGCACTAAAAACAAAACTTTCCTAACCTGTAAGTTTTGAACAATGTACAAGACTAAGTGAACTGAGAAATATGACGCAGATGTCAGTGCTATCTTTAAAATGTTTCAGTTTGTCTTCAAAATAGTTTTTCAAATATATCACAGTATAGATGACTCACTCATAATTCAAGTTAATAAACTCAAGCTTCCTGAAAACTTGTACTCAGAAACAAAAAAAAAAGTGTGACGCACTAGTAGCTAGATTTGATCACTTGTGCTTACACTTTTGTTCCGTTTCCTTCTTTAAAGAATACAAGGGAATCACACACAGAACCAAAACGATTTACAACTAAACCAGATTTCCAAAACAGAAACGGACATTATTTCCAAGAAATCTGAAGCACAACCTGTAAAGTAAAATGCACAACGTGTTGGAATCAATTGCAAAAAAGTCAATATGTCAGTGTGGCAACAATGGTAGTTACACAGGTATGGATTACATGCAAATTGAAAAGCTGTATAGTTTAATGAGATCACAGGAAATGTTCACTTTTGCTTTAAGATTATTCATGCTCTGAAGATGCTTTGGGGGCAGCGGTGGTCTAGTGGTTAGGGAGTTGCCCCTGCATCGGAAGATTGTGGGTTCGATTCCCCACCAGTAGGATGCCCTGAGGTACCTTTGAGCAAGGTACCGTCCCCATCACTGTTCCCCGGGTGCTTTCAATAGCTGCCCACTGCTGCACAGTGTTTGCATGGGTTAAATGCAGAGGTCCAGTTTCGTTGTGGTTCACTGTGTGCTGTGCTGTGACCTCGCAATGACGAGGGTTGTCACTTTCACTTTCATTTTTTCCACTTATGATTACTGTTCCCATGTGATTAGACGGGTGCCTTTTTGCGATTGGAGGGACAGATGAAAACAAGACTGTCTTGAGTAGTGGAGAAAAATATGACCCAGAGACTAACACCTGGACCCCTATTCCATCAATGAAACAGGTGCTGTTTTAAATACTTCAAAAACTACTTTCCGCAACCTTCGAACACCACACAAGCACTTAATATTCATTAGACAGAGAAAATTTTCTCCACTAGTGGCAGCACAAACAAGCTTTTCAGCAGGATCTTATATCAACATGGAACATCCTGCTTCTTTAGATAAAAGAAAAGAAAAAATCTGAATATTTTTGGGTCGAGGTATGGTATGGATAGAATGCACTGTAGAGGATGCACACAATGTTATTTTTTATGTGCTTTGTTTTTTGTTTGCTTTTGTGACAGTTCTCCTTGTTTAACACAAGGAGTCAGTGTTTTACTGTTGTCTACTATGTGGTTAGGCGAGGAGGCATTTCGGCATTGCTGAGTTGGATGGGATGATCTTTGTACTGGGTGGCGAAAATGAAGACACTGAAGTTCTCCTTACGATGGAAGTATTCGACCCTCACTTTAATACCTGGACAACCCAGACCAGTATGACCACAGTACGAAAGGTATATTGACTACAGAAGGATCCTTCAGACTTTGAGTACAATGTAGTTTATTTATAACTTCATTTGTTCTAATGTACACTTTTCTGATCCTTAGTTTAGCTGCTGCGCTACAATGAAGAAGAAGCTCTATGTGATGGGAGGAGGATCTTATGGGAAAATTTATGACTCTGTGGAATGTTATGACCCCAAGACTCAGCAATGGACTACACTCTGCCCTCTTAAGGAGAGGAGGTATAAGGGCATGAAGATTATAGCAAGTATTCTAATGCAAAAAGAATAGAATGGCATAGAGTGAGGGGAAAATAAATATTTCACATTAAGTGTTCACATGTAACGTCTTTAGAGCACAGCAGAGCGTCCTGTATCATAATGCTCCCATCTCCATACTTCCCTGTGGGTGTGAGTGGGGATCTTGAGATCATACAAGCAACGTTCAAATGTTGAATCCTATATTTCTGTTTTAGTTTCGTTTGACTAGAGAACATTGTTCCTATTTGTGATTTGTCTGCATGCTCGTCTGCAAATTTTGACGTGCTTCTTTATTTGAGGAAGCTCTATGTAGGAACAGAGATAAACGTCGTGCAGATCATTGTTTTTTGTTCTCTGTGAAACTGTTGATCCTCGCTTGTTGATTTTAGCTTGTCCTGCATCTCTTTTCGAGCAGCTTCTGGCTTACCTTGCTTATCGTTGCGCTGAGAGAAATATTGTGTGTCATAGCTGTCGGAGACAGTTGCGCTTCTTTAATTCTGCATTTGCACATCATTGAACTAGTTGTCCTGATCAAGATGTTGCATTTTAGCTTTTTCAATTTGAGTATTATTTTCCCTGAGGTGTTGATATTTTTTGTTTATGTTGATGAGTACAAATTCAAAATATTTTGTGTGAGCAAATTAGCAGTGGATACATGAAGTGCCAGGAGTCCACTAGAGCCCAGTTGGTTGTCTTTTATTGGATCTAGTGAAAGACAGCACATGAAGATGTGCATCACTACTAAAAAAAAAAAAAGAAAGGTTACGTTTCAAATAGGCTGTTGTTTTTATTGGTACACTTTGTCAGCTCCAAGTTTTCAACCCCCAGAAAACTATAATGATCCATATTGTGTATTGTTTGGAGGAAATGCCTTCAAGTGTCAAGATGTAACATTGTTGCCAAATTGCCCAACCCTAGGCGTGCATTCCACATGGAAGAGATCAGAACTGATGTATTCATTACTCAGTAATGCTTTGGAGAAATCAGTTATATGGGGGGAAACTATTCATTTTACTGATGTACATGTGAATATTTACAATGACCCAAAAAATCAAACAAATATATTGTGCACATAAACATATTCTTAAGGTTGTGTGTGGGTTGGGAGAGGGAGAGGGAGAGAGTGTAACGTTTTGTCTTCCTTGTCTTTGTAAGGTTTGGTGCTGTGGCATGTGGAGTTGGTCAGGAGCTCTATGTGTTTGGTGGAGTGAGGAGCCGGGATGCAGATAATCCTGAGTCCAGTCAGATGACCATCTGCAAGTCAGAGTTTTTTCATGATGAGTTAAAAAGGTGGGTGAAATTACAAAAAGTCCAGTTTTTTGTTTGTTTTTTTTTCTTTTCAAAGGTCATTGTAGTTTGTCCTAAAAATTTTCAAATTGTAATCTGGTGAACTTTAAGAGCATTATTGTTAGGATTAGAAGTAGAACTAATGCTGGGTTATGGTTCAAGTCTAGGGGCTGTGTCAAGGCTTAGTTTAGAGTTTAGCCATTGTGGTATATACTGAATGATGTTTCTACAAATGACTTGCTGTCCCAAACCCTTGCCACAGATGGGTGCTCCTTGATGATCAGAGCCTGTGCATACACACTACATCATCCTTTGTATACGGGGCAGTTCCTATTGGTGCCAGCATATATGTGGTTGGAGAACTTGACACTGGTAAGCATGGGATGTTCAATGTCAACAGCCTTTCTGTCCCTCTGTCTCACATGCAGACTCTCTCTTTAGCAAACTGACTGATCAACACTTATCTGTCCTCCGACACTGCTTCTAACCTCAGAGGAATTACTTGTTGTTTGAACTTTAGTGAACTTCAATATGCTGTTGTTTAACTTTAGTAGAAATTGTGTTGGAAACATTAGCCTCTGTGTGATAGAGCTTTAAGCAAAAACATTTTAAACAGAAATATTAAAAACATGTGCTGCATTTTGGTGAATTCAGTTTCCCTGCTGAGCTTGTACTGAATGAATTGGTGAGTAATGGAGCAAGGAAGGAAACTTGATCACAATAGACCTAACAAATGAAATATATATATAGATAGATATAGATTATATATATATACATTATATAGATTCCTTGTTATATAGACTTTTTTTTGTCCTCTCCATGATCTTCTGTGCAGGTACTAGTTATGATTATGTGCGAGAGTTCCGCCGCAGTACAGGCACTTGGCACCCAACAAGACCACTGCTGCCCTCAGACCTGTGTAAGACTGGATGTGCGGCGTTGCGCATCGCCAACTGTAAGCTGTTCCGGCTGCAACTCAAGCAGGGCCTGTTCAGGATCCGAGTACCATCTATTTAAACCAAGTGCACTTCCATCACTTTGCTCTCAGCTTGAAAGGAAGCTGCATGTGGAGTTTGGGAATCACTATAGCTAAAACTGAAGATGGTTATTGGGTAAAAATACTTGAGTGAGGTATATGGGGACGTTTGGGGCTCTTTATGTTTACTTTATTTGGATGCCTTCATAAGGGAACATGCCTAAGCGTGTCTTTTCTTTTTTTTTTTTTTTCTTTTTTTTTAAAGGGAATTAAGTGTCCTAGTTTTGATATAAAAAAGCATCACTCCAGCTGCTTTTTAGTGTTAATATTGTGATTGCAGTGGAGCATAGGGTGTAGCTTGCTACTGCTGACTTTTACCACAACTCTAATGCTTTTCTGAGAATTGTACACTGTGGAGAAACATTTTTTAACAAATGGTGTTCCTCAAGAACTGAAGTTTGGGAGAAAAGTCATGCCTGATCCCAGCACCCCTTCAGCACTACTGTTTACTGTAACATGCTTTGCTTAACTCTTACCTATTGCCCTCATGATTCCTACAATCTTTTCTTGAGTCTTCAGAAAGGGAATTGCTTTTGTAAAGCAGAAGCAGAACTCCACCCAGTTGTTTCCTTTTATTACAATTTACAGTCAGAACTGATTAATCCAAGGCGTGGTCTGGGCACCACAAGTTAATGAATTGTCTTCAAGTAGAGCATCCTGTCACTGGGCCTGATTTCTAACTGTCAGGGTAAGGAAAGTATGAACAATAACATGCCTATTGAGGGGAAAAAATATATATATGTGTGTGTGTGTGTGTGTGTGTGCATGTATGTATGTGTGTGTATGTGTGTATATATATATATATATATATATATATATATATATATATATATATATATATATATATATGATTCTCTTGGTGGTAACCCTTCTTAAGCTTTTGCAGTTATGGTAAAGTATACCTCACATGGAGTTATTTCGTTTAAAATGGGGCTTAGGCTGATGAAGATAAGCATGTTTTGTGTTTATCCTGATAAGATCCAGCTCCACAAATCACAACTATTTGCCCAAGTTAGATGCAGAGTAGTTGATGCCATTTTAAGTCTGTGTATTTTGTAGTTGACCTTTGAACTGGCCTTCCACTAACTGTAGACGGTTTTGGCATCTGATAACCCCATTTGTTCTGTGCGCATCACAGCTGCTGCTGTCCATTCTAATACAAGCACTACATGAGTGAAGAAACATATCTTAATATATTCTACATATGATGTACAGTACTGTGCAAAAGTTTTAGGCAGGTGTAAAAAAACTGCTGTAAACAAAGAATGCTTACAGAAATAATGATTGTTTATTTATATCAATTTACAAAATGAAAAGTGAGTGGACAAAAGAAAAATCTAAATCAGATCAATATTTGGTGTTACTAGCTTTTGCCTTCAAACCAGCATCAGTTCTTCTGGCCCCACAGAGCCCTGATCTCAACATCATCCAGTGTGTCTGGGATTACATGAAGAGACAGAAGGATGTGAGGAAGCTACATCCACAGAAGATCTGTGGTTGGTTCTCCAAGATGTTTGGAACAACCTACCAGCCGAGTTCCTTCAAAAACTGTGTGCAAGTGTACCTAGAAGAACTGATGCTGTTATGAAGGCAAAGGGTGGTCACACCAAATATTAATTTGATTTAGATTTCTCTTTTGTTCATTCAATGCATTTTGTTGATTGATGAAAATAAATGATTAACACTTCCATTTTTGAAAGCATTCTTTGTTTACAGCATTTTTTCCACACCTGCCTAAAACTTTTGCACAGTACTGTATATCACACGAGACATAGAACATATGGTTCAAAAACATTCTTATACTACTAGACCAGTTATAGTATTTTATTAATAAATTCATTATGCCGTTCAATAAATATAATTATAATAACATCTGAAGGGTATTCTAGAGATACTGTTAAAAAAAAATGTTAATAATTAATGTTCCACAAAGTTCTGAGGAGTACCATAGAAGCATGGTTTTAGTTCCATGTTTAGATTCTTTATACTTTAATATGGTTGTTTACACATCACATTAAAAAAAAATATAAGGAGATGGTTCTTTATCGAACCAAAGATCTTTTTCTGACTACCTACTTTTTAAGAGTGTAGCTAAGTTAAAAGAATGATGCTTTCAAACTATGATGTTGGTCAAGTTATTTCATTTACTCAGGTATCTTGTGTTTTACATGCCTTTGATGGCAATGTGACCCCAACCATGTAAAATAACACCTGGATCATTCGTCTCTATCTTGAACATAATGACTTGACATGGCGCTCAGAATGATTTTTGCATAAAACAGCGCTAGATTTAATCTGACTCATCTGTTAATCTGTTTATCAGCATGCTGGTGAATACTTGGGATGTGCTATCGTTTTTCTGGCTAAAGGTGTTGCGGTTATCTACATGATAATACGTGTGACGTATTTGCCCTCATGTTTTTGTTGCCATTCTTCCTTTGACTGATTACTGACGATGCGTAAGGCTGTGTGCATTAACATGGTCCAAATTTACTGCAATATGCCCAGTTCTTCCACTCTTCTTCCAACTTCCACTGTTATGAGGGTCCACTATTTTAAAGCCTAATATGAAGCAGGACTAATCTAGAGTATTTTATGCATCACTAAGACACTGGGGCCGTTAACCGCAATACACCTTTCTGACATTGGAGTTCACACCCAGTACTTAAACATACAATGTGCTTGTGCATTTGCAAACAGATGATAGCCATCAACACACACCATTCCTTCATGTGCCATTGTTTACTGTTGGCTCAAGAGCTATAGATGTATTCTAACACAACACCTAGAGAAGCACCTTAAGAATTATGAATTGCACATTTAGTTTTTTTACACTTATACTTATGTTCTGTCTAATGCAGCTCATTGTGGTGGGAATTAATACCCAACAACTAATAATTAAAGTTATTGTTAGCTTTCACTGTCAAAAGTGCTATCAAAGTGGCAACCAAATGAACCACACTCTTAGATTCACACAGAGGAGATTCATAAATGATGGATTCTAAAGGATGTCACCTTGAATGTAAAACATTTTGTCATTTTTATCTAATCGGTGATAAACATTAAATTCAAAATTTAAAATGAATAGACTATTTTTTTTATGGTGAATTGTGTCTTTATTTTGGGGAAGGTAGAGATTATTCAGATTATTTTTCCCAATTTCTTCTTGTGTATGTAGATTTGACCTTGCACAGTTATGTGGATAAACAGTGCATTGATTAGGATTAACACAACAGGATTAACAAAGACAGGCTGGGTGAATTTAATTCATTTCAACTGATAAACCCTTGTGACAAGGGCTGATTTAAATAGTGGACTTTTGACTTGAGACACTGAGCTAAAAAGCAGAGGGGAGTGCTGGCCTCTTATGCCTCAAATTAGGTGCTGGAAATGAGGTCTCTCTGTGGTTGAAAACAGCCACGCTATCAGCGGTCTATACCCTGTGAACAGTTATTAGGCAAGTGATTATTTTGAGGATTCATATTAATCTGGAACAAATACAGTGCTGTCAGTCAATCTGAAATGTTAAAAACCTGAAACCTGGATGTTTCACAAACAAACTGTGAGTGTGAACATTCTCAGGGGAATACGTGTGTGTGTTACAGTCATAATCCTTCCATTCATGGAGTGTGTCAATTTCTTCTGTTGATGATCAACTTGTTCAGCAGCAACCGCAGCCTCCCAGACACTGTTTAGAGAGGTGGACTGTTTTCCTTCCCCGTAAATCTCCCGTTTAAGATGGGTCCACATTTTTCATATTTAAGGTCTTTACTGGGCACACACTGGAGAACTTCCACGCTTGTGATGGAGCATCGTCCTGCATAAATATCATGGTCTTCTTGAAAGATGCAGACTTTTTCCTGCACCATTGCTTGAAGAAAGTATCTTCTAAAAACTGACAGTGGGTTTGGGAGTTGATTTTGAGTCCATCTTTAA
The DNA here is from genome assembly GCA_017165825.1 of Hepsetus odoe. Lineage (NCBI taxonomy): Eukaryota > Metazoa > Chordata > Actinopteri > Characiformes > Hepsetidae > Hepsetus > Hepsetus odoe. The sequence goes on along the minus strand of CM029375.1, from coordinate 17,864,598 downwards.
CCCAAAAAAGGTCCATCATCTTTAATAATACCAGCCCATACCAGTACTCCACCTCCACCTTGCTGGCGTCTGAGTGGAAGTAGCGCTCTGAGCCCGTTACTGATCCAGCCACGGGCCCGTCCATTTGGTCCATCAAGAGTCACTCTCATGATTAATTTGTAATTAATTTGCATCTTTTTTTTTTTCTCAACACGTTACTTGCAACACTGTTTAAAACAAACCGTTCTGTGATCACATTTGATGATGGTGATCTTTTTTGGCCCATTTTATGAGGAAAAGAAACTACACCCTAATTATGCACACCCTCCCATATTAAACACATACACATCACCCGATATGCCTAAATCCAATTAAATCCAATGCAACTTGCCTAACATTTACGCACAGTGTAGACACTCGGATGCAAAGTGTAATCCCATTGGAATCATTCTATTGTGTTTTTATTTAGAATCAAATGTTACTATTATTATTATTATTACTATTATATATTCTATAACTACAATGGCTACACATATTTCAGTTTTAATGTCATGCTTGGCTTCTAAATTTAAACATTTAAACAAAAAGCTTCTTTTTTTTATTTAATTCTATGCACATATGAAGGCAAACAGCAGATCGACATCGGTTTGGCTATAACTAATGTCTGTTTCACTTTCAGCTTCATGTTGTTACATTATTCAGTTTGTGGCTTGTGACAGAATCTTGCAAAAATGAAACCAACACAATATGCTCATAGCAAAGGCAACCAATTGAGTAATGAGAGTGGAAAAAAACAAGCGAAAGAACGATGTGAGAAACACTCTTCCTGTAGAGACCATTCTAATCTCAGTAGAGACAATCAGAAGTGCTTGTTTTTTCAGTGCTTGACCGAAGACCTAAGATTTGCCTCATACACACCTTTCATGTCTCTTCACACTCATAACAAACGATTTCCTGTGGTCAGCTTCCTGTGCCACAACTGGTCATGTGACCAAATGTTAAGTCACTATGGCTGGTATCGTTTCATATGATCTGGGAAGTGTGATTCATGTCTTTGTCAGATGCTGGTCAGGAGGTATAAAGACAATTTCATTCAGGATGCCAAGCAGTTTAGTTTCTTTCTCAGTCTGGCCTGTGTGGGAGTACAAAGGCTATCATCAGAGTATTCCAAGCAGGGATATGAGGGCTCTGTCTCAGCAACCACACATGGAAAAATCTAAACAAAAGAGGAGAGGGACAGCACATTCACAGCTTTAGATCTTTCTCATGGGTCCTAATCAAGCGAGAATTTTTTATTGAGCTCATGATGTTGTTGGTTGCTTTGTGGTTAATGAAAGCATGTGATATGTTATGTTTGTTACTTTTTTCCACGCAGCAGCATCAGTCAACTGAACCTGAACTTATTTTGATGTTTAAGCACTAATGTACACTGCATGTGGTGATGGCTGGAATATTAACAAATAAAAAAGTCAAAAGCGAAAATGTGCATGAGTGAAATAATGGTATACAAAATAAATATATTGCATTTCTTGGCAGCAGGGAATAAGAAAAAAAGAAGAGTTTCATTGGCCTTTCACTCGCCAATTATTTAATAGAGCAATATATGTTTGGCGTACACAGAGGATTGCCCTGTAAATTTCAACAGGCTTGTCTCGCTTTCATCTATCCCTCGCTGTCCTGACTCAGACTGAAGTCAAACTCAGACGTCAAGAGATGGAAAAAAATGCTGCCACATTCTTGGGAGTGTCAGTGACTGTTGTTGTCTAGCGTGGGACGGCCCGCAGCCCTCCTGAGAAATGCTGTATAGGCTGAGGGAGTGTTGAAATCCACACTCACAGCATTGTCATCCAGTTGATCAAGAACCCTTTGGTTCTTTTCTTGTCAACATATAGTGCACAGAATTCAACCAGTGAGACTAATGGAAGACAAATATGCACATGCATGGGTACCACTGTAACTGGCAGAGGTTCATTCCTTTTGCATTGAGGCCATGTAGGACGGAACCTTTAAAATGTTTGCAGCCAGAGGTCCCAGGTAGCCTACAGGGCAGGAAAAGAGAGTAACCCAGAAGCTGCGTGGGTTATAAACAGGCTGTTGGCCCAGACAAAGGAATCATGTATCTGGCCCAGGTTGGGACATACTGTAGTCCCAAATTACACGAGGTTTTTAGGAGCAGCTTGGGGTTGTTGGACCCATTTAAATGGTGACAAGCTAGAAAAGGAAAAATGATAGTATTCTAAAAAAATCGTGCGCCCTCTTTCTCCATTTTGTGTGAAGGGAGCTAGATTCTCTCTCTCTCTCTCTCTCTCTCTCTCTCTCTCTCTCTCTATCAGACGGCCGTGTAGACAAGAGACACACAGCGCATCCGTTCGCCTCCCCATTGACGTCACCCCTGTGTCACGTGGCCAAGAGAGCCAATCATAGCAGCGCTGTCGGAGTGCTCGGTTCCTCCACGAAGATAGAGAAGGAAAAAAAAACAAAAAAGGGAACCATGTCTACGAGCATTTAAAAAACGGGAAAAGGCCAACGAAGAAACCTGGTCGCTTTTGGATTCTGTCTTTCTGACAACCTGTTACCGTGTCCACACTGAAGCGACCGTGCGAAATATGCTGTCGTGGAGAGTGACAGAATGGATATGGCAATGGCCCGAACATATTGAATAGCTCGCTGGACGGAGGAGCCTACCCGAGCGAGGGTGGAAAAGACGTTTTGACGGGGAAGAGAGAGAAAAAAACACAGAACTGCTCCACAACCCGTTTCTCCGACCTCCTACATTTTCGCGACGATTTCTTCAGCTAATGGCTCTTCTCGCCGCCCTTCGTCCGTGTCTGTTTTACGCCCTTAGCGCTGTGAAAACGGCTGAGGTCGAATCGCGGTAGCTCCCTGTAGCCGAGGCTAGCGCACCGAGGCGACCGTTGGGATTCGAATTTTTCAAAAAATATCGCTGCGTTCAACCGACCGCTGTGGGCCCCGTCGGCACTCAGTGGTTCAGCATGGATTTTAACGGCAGCGGTGGCGGAAACGAGCTACACAACAACCAGTTTTATCCGTGTGAGGAGAGCAAGCCTCTGCTGGACGAGATGTCGGCGCTGACAGCGCCGGAGGGGAATAATAACGCGAAGCTGGGCGCAGGGCCGCCGTGCCGGAGGAGCCTCGTTCTTCCCTGCAGCAGCGGCATGAGGTACAAGCTCCTCCAGGAGGGCGACATTCAGGTGTGTGTGGTGAAACACCCGCGGACCTTCCTCAGTAAAATCCTCACCTCAAAGTTTCTACGGAGATGGGAGCCCCACCACCTCACCCTGACCGACAGCAGCCTCGTCTCCGCTACGGTAAGATCCAGCATTCAAGCTCAGCTCCTCTTCCTCCTGCCGTGCTGAGACAGCGCTAAAGCATCTACGCTCGTTCAAAAAGCAAACGATGTCGAGAAGCGGCTTGAGCTAGAGACAGTCAGAGTTAACGTTAGGTTGAAGGGAGATTAACATTCGACCCTAATGAAATGGCCTTTGCTCCTTTCGGATCCTTGTGCCCCGCTTTATTACTCTGTTTTATCAGCTGATTCGAAAAACTATTGCTTTAAATGGTCTCATTCTTTGCAAGATCTGCTACCACTGCAGATTTTCCCAACGTTCTGGACGATGTACATTTGTCTAACTTATTCACTTCACCATTTTATCGCAAGGGGTTTTAGCAAGCGGAGCAGGGCTGATCTGGAAGACGGGAAACAATAAGTAACACCTGAACGTTTAAACACGAGAAAGGAAGTCAGCAGTGCAGAAACCAAATCTCTTATAATTTTCTGGGTCAAACGGATAATGATGCTCAATGGGGCCTACTATACTACAGCAATGTTCATTGTACTAACACCACTAACATTGTATAAAGTGAATTTGTATCGTCATTTGCAGCATTTTATGGTCTAACCGTAGACTAAAGTGCGTTTAAAAAGTCATGGCGCATGATCCACATATTCGATGTTAATCGGTTTCATTCTGGTTAGTTATTTTTCAGGCAAGATCAGTAATGGCTGCTTTGTGCAGTCTGAAGAGGCTTTCTTGCAATGGCCCCTCTCTGATGTCACGTTTCCGTTTTTTTGTTGCTTTTTGTTTTAGTTTTCTCTCACTTTGTGCCTATGTTGCATCAGTGACTCATGTGTATGGTAAATTCTTAGGAAATCCAGTCCTGTTGAAACATGGCAGACAAGTCCAATACCAGATTGCGCATTAAAGGAACTGGACACCCACATTTTTGGAAGTTTTCTCTTGTTTGTGACTTCTGTCGGCTAATAGGTGTTTAGCAGGTGACCCTTGTTCAGTGGACCGGTGCTAATAGAAGGGTAGTTGAGTGTAGCTAATGTTCTTTCTTGGCAAAGGTTAAAAAGACAGGCTTGACATCCAAAATAGCAGTACTTTTTGTAGTTTTAAATACTTTTTAATACTTCTTGTGTTTGACTAGGTATGTATTCTCTTATTATTATCATTATTACGATATTTAGTAGTAGCAGAAGTAGTATGCATTTGATGTGTTTGTTTTTAAGGATATATAATTCACATATATTAGCGTATTTTTTTCTGTTTGCCCGCAGAAGTAATATGTGATCCTAATAAAAAAGAAGAATTTTGCCAAAAATCTTTTTGCCAAAAAGATCTTCCTGACTGATATTCTATTCAGCAGAATACGAAATGCCTGTGCTTTTGTTGCTGATTCTCAGTAAATGTGGTGTTCTGTGTAAAAAGTGATCTGACTGATATGAAAGATGTGACTCACACTTTTTCTTGATCGCTGACAACATACATCATATTTGCGTAATGCCAAACCATTATAAATACTTCCTGTCCCTCTTTGATAAAAAAGACATCAAAGCTTTCCTTCCTGTTTGCCTAAAGCCATGTTAATTTTTTTGTGGATGAAGAGGATTTTTTTAAACTGAGTTTTCAGTTAAATCAGGTTTGGATGGTCAGGTCAGGTTGTGATGCTAGGTTTTGCTAAAATCCAGTGTCATTCCTTTTTTGGAACATGTTTGCAGTTGCAAAGTTAGTTAACTGACGAACCGGTCATAGATGGTTTTGGTTAGACTGTAATACTGTGTTTTCTTGTTTGTTTGTCTTTTTGCTTAGTACAAGGTAATAACAATGGGACCCTTTAAACATTAACCAGATAAAGCTAATTTTCGTATTTTGATATATTTTCTTAATTGTGAAACCTTCTGAAGCAATCAGTAAATCAAGTTTTCTTGCCAGAAAGAGTTCTGCCAAAAGAATTACATTAATTAAATTCATACTATTATGAAACCTGTTTTATATTTACTAAACATATTTATGAGAATATAAGTAAATGATAATAGAACATTTATTGCCTAGCACTAGTTATGACATCTTTTAATTAATACATTTAATACTAGTGGTGCATATATCTAAGGAAAGTACCTAGAAGGCATAACATTGTTTACTGATATTCTCAAATAATAATAATTTATTATAATAATAAATAATAATTAAATGTAATCCTTTTGCTGTATATGTTAAAAAAAAAACAAAAAAAAAACTTTTTAATAATAAATAATTTTAATCAGCATTGCTCCAATCTGAGTTTCGAAACCTTGGTTTTGCATGTGGCCTGACGTCATGTAAGCTAATGGTATCAGGAATGTTTATATATTTGGTGTGAACAGACAGCTCAGTTCAAGGCCTACTTTGTCAAAATTCCCTTATAGAACCCTTCATAGGTGTGATTTGTGGAATTTAATATGTAAAAAGTAATCTATTTTGCCAAGCTTAGCCTGCTAATTCACATCATTGAACTGTTGCTGAGAATTTGACCTTTGAAACTTGCAGTTGATGCATTAAAAAACCCTCATGGGGGAACAGGGCAGAAGTTTGCCTAAAAGTTATGGATAGTCTCTGGGTTAAAGCTCTAAGAAGTTCCAATTTTAGATATAAAGAATAAAGTTGTCAAAACTGAACTCTCACAAGCTTTTCCTATCATTAATATTAACTAGCTGGTAGTTACAGTATCTTAAAGATTTGGATGAGCTCTTCTGGAACAGTACTTTATCATTTGTCAGTATATTACAGTTTTATTTAAAAATTTTAGACTTTCACTTTCACTGCTCTTAAGGGTCAGTTAATCTGTTAATTGTACATTAGTTCAAGCAAATGGTTGACTATCTAAAGAATCCCTATAGTAATCACAAGAATAAAATGCATGTCAGTATTTTTGCACACAGAAGAAGTAGGTATGAATAAAATTAATTTTGGTGCATGCTGAATCCATTACAAAAAGATCTACAGTCCAATTCTGAGAGCTGTTCCAAAACTTCCTTTTTAAACATAAAATTTGCAACACAATCAAGAATGTTTGAAGTTGTTTCTCTTTATTTTTATTTTATTTGTTATTCAGTATTGTCAGTCTTTCAGTATATCGCATTTCAGTATATTGCATTACTAGTTTAGACTGTCATGGTTAATATAACTAAGTTTTTTTCAGTAAATACACTGAATGACTTTATAACTATAGTAGCCATCTATCTCCACTGATAAACTTAATAAAGCAACTTCACAATGATCAACTCCTTTGCAAGACTTAATCTGGCACTACTCTGTCAATGACATTGACTCCCTAATTCTATTGAATTCGTGTTCATGAAGTTGTGTAATTACTTCATAGTGTCTTCCTATTGATGAAATGTCTCTTAAAATGTCATTTTCAAGAATGGTACAAAAATAAATACATATGTTTTGTAGTAATTTTGTAATAAACATTTTTACAACATTTAATTTAATTTTTTTCAGTTAGCATTTTTATTTTTTATTCAGTTTATCAAGTTTTATATTTATCACAAATTCTGTTAGAATACAGTAATAGTAGAGTAACTGTTACTCAGTGCTAGTTGTAATGCAGTCATGGAAGATATTTCTACAAGGGCTTATCTCTGTTTACAAAATAGTCATAAATAAACACACACACAGTTCTTCCCTGTAAGTGAAGGAGATGTTTGTCTAAATTTATTCAAAGGCAATTTTGTGTCTTAAGGGCAGTCTTGTATGTGGTCAGATTTTGCATTGCATTTTTGACATTTCTGTCTTAGTGAAGTGCTAATCTTATTCTGTCATGCACAATAAGGCACTATGAATATCATTGCCTATTTTGTCTGTCACGATTTCGTACAGTTTTTACAAGTCTCTTGTGTTCTCGTATGCAACACTGTTTTTAGGCTTTACTTGTTCAATACCAGTAGGTAACCAGTGTTAACTATTTGCTTTTCACATGCCATTCCATGGTTGGTGTAATGGACCGAATATGTGTGGGTATAGGGCTTTGAAAGAGTAATTGCCTCATGCTTATTTTATCTACTTTTGTTTATACGTAAGTGTTTTTGTTTAGCAAAAGTGTAGCATATTACAAAACACAACCTACGAATTAACAGATCAGTTTTCATAATGAATTGTGATTAATTGAAGGTCAAAAAGTCATCTGTATCACCCAAGTGAATAATTAATTTCCTCCTTAGTCACACAATCAATTAAAGAACCAATTTTAACCAATAGTGTTAATTACACTAGCCACACCCAAGATCTGTTAGTTTTAGATATCACCTATATACAACCTTTTCTTTTGTGAACTTGCCTAAAAAAAGACCCAAAATGAACATCTGATGAGATTCAGGTTTCTCATAGCTCACTCTTGCTATTTGCCCGTCTGTCACAAATCAAGTACTGCTTTCCAGAATAAGAACATAAATAGTCAAACATGGCAGGGTGTGTTTTGTATGGTGTATGAATGCTCTGCTACTTTGTCAGAGGGTCTGAGCAACTTAACATAACAACTTAACCATAACAGAAGGAAGGATAAATTCAGCTGTCCACCAGAAAGAGAGAATGCCTAGAATGATCTGAAGCTCACGTAAGTCTGGGTTATGTAGCAGGAGAGCAAAAATAAAGCACATTATTAAGCCCACCTCAGATTGGCTTAAAAAATATTAAGAAGTTTAGAACCCCACTGGCATATTTTGGCAGCACTTTGAAAAGCCCAAACACCCAAAAGTCCAAAAGCCCAAAAGTAGTTCGAGAGAGTCTAAAAATCAGCTAGATTCATTGAATTTATTCAAATAAAGGTAATACATCTGTTTAAATAAGATTTCACATATGATGGACTTGAAATGAAAGAGTGAAAGCGAACCCATAAGTTCACAAAGTGTCCATAGATGTTTATAACAGGATTGTTCCAAGAATCAGATCTGGGCAAAGATACAAGAAAATGAATGCAGAAATGTAAGTGCTGTAGACCATTTTAGCCTTCATCACTCTTAAATGGAAGAGACTGCAATACATCAACAAAGTTCCTAGATATTGCCACCCACACAAATTGAGTTTTTAGGGATGAAGGGACCATGGTGAGTTTAAATGAGTGCCAGATTCTTTGTGGAAATGGGAAAACCTTACAGATGGACAGCCATCAGTGCAGAATTTCCCCAATAGGGCCTTTATGGTAGAGTGACTAGAAGACAGGCATTCCTCATTAAAAGGATAATGGCAGTCCATGGAAATCTGCCATACAACTCTCTGACCAAATCCTTTGGTCTGATGAACCAAATATTAAACTTTTTGACCCTTTATTCCCAAGAGTATTTGTGGAGAAAGCATCATGTTATCTTCAGTCAAACAGGGTGGTGGTGACCTTATGCTATCAGTATGTTTTCCGTGACAGGGACTTTGAGCCTAATGATAGAAATATGGATGCAGGTAAATATATATAGCAGTACTCAGTGAAAACAAAAGTGCTTAGGATCTCAGGCTGAGGGGAAGGTTTAGCTTCCTTGCTCTCCCACTGCTACCACTATTGCTTATGATCGAGCAAAAATGCTCATCTAACACAAAGACCCTCCATATTCCCATGTTTCACTTAGGAAAAAAGTTCAATGCATTATGGTTTCATACTCACTTTTTCTCCACTCCTCAGGCATGCTCTCTATTACTTCTTTCTGTGGGCTAAATTCACAATTCAGTAGAAACCATGTTTCTGTGTTCATTGTATTGTTATGCGGAATTATTTGTACAAATGCCTGAGTAAATCTTTTTCTTTGACTGCTCCCATTTAGGGGTTGCCACAGCAGATCAGTTTCCATTTATTCCTGTCCTCTGTGTCTTCCTCTTTCACTCCAACCACCTGCATATCCTCTCTCACCACATCCATAAACCTCATCTTTGGTATTCCTCCTTTCCTCTTTTCTTGGTAGCTCCATCCTCTCAACATCCTTCTCCCAATATAATCTTCATCTCTCCTCTTTACATGTAATACCAACAATATCTTGCTTTTCTAACTTTTCTCCAAGTCTTCCAACCTGAGTTGTCCCTCTAATATAGCTTTTTAATCCCATCCATGCTCATCACTCCCAATACAAATCTTTGCATCTTTAACTCTGCCACCTCAGCTCTACCATATGTCTTTTGGTCCCCAGCCTGTATAGCATAGCTGGTCTCACTACCATCCTGTAAACTTTTCCTTTCACTCTTGCTGGTACCATTTGTCACAGATCACTCCTGCCACTCGGTGGCTAATCAACTTTATCACTCTATAGTCACTTCAGTTCTGCACATCACCCAATTGAAAATTGGTACCAGTATACTTTTTCTCCACTCCTCAGGCATGCTCTCTATTTCCAGGGTTGTTTTAAACACAGGAATATCATCTGGACCAGCAGCCTTTCCATTCTCCATCCTCTTTATTGCTGGCCTTACTTCCATCTTGCTAATTCACTTCACTTCCTGGTACACTATCCTCACATCACCCATCTTTCTCTCCCTTGCCCTGTAATGTGATAAATGTCATGGTCATTAAAATTATTTATAGAAAAGAATACACTCATGTTATTGATTCTCCTATAGATTCAGTGGTGATATGGGTATGATTATTAGAACTCTGAAGAAAGATTTAGGGTAGTGGTGGTGAGCACTCCTGGATCAACCCACCTGTTAACTGGTAAAATTACTTAGTTTGAGGAGATGAGCTACCAAACTATGCTATAGCTCTGGATTTGGGCACCCTTGCTGCACTGAGGTGACTGTTTACATTTGCAAACTTCTAAAAGGGGGAGCACTCACTGGTTTTCTTGTGACATAAAGTAGAAACACAAGTTGCTAATGTCCTCACAGTTGTGTCAACGGGAGAAATTGCTCAGATTCATCACTTTATTAATTAAGTCATATGAGCATAGCATGTTTATTAACAGTAGAAGAAATTTTGGCTACAGCAGACTTCAGTTTAACTGTAGTTTTCACCTAATTCAGGCTTCCTCGCTTACATACAGTGTTTTGCATTATGCAGTGAAGGGAAGTGTACTACGACTAAACGTGCTGACCTTGTAGGTTTTGTATGCAGGCTAATGATTTGTATTTGTTTGTCTGTTCTCAAATCAGAGGTCTCTATCAATGTATGGTTGGTTTTGCAACTACACTGGCAGTCAAATTAGTTGCATAACCCAACTCAAAATACTTTTTTGCCAAACTATGTAGGTTGCAACATTCTTTTATTTTTTTATGTATTATATAATGGTATATATAAATATACAAATATATAAATTGTCTAATTTATCATTTGTAAGAAACCAAAATTCTAAAAATTCTTCCAAAAGTTATAAAAGTAATATAATTTTGTAAACCTACATTTGAAAAAAAGTAATCAGTAGGTGGTTACTTTTTTTCAAATGTAGGTTTACAAAATTATAATTATATATATATTATTTGTTCAGATTTTAACCTCTGAGTGGGTTCTTGCTATCACAACAATGATGAAGACTGATTTAACCTAGATAATAACCTAGAACATGATCTAAAGGAAAGTGGGAAGGATCTGCACAAAGCAGTTAATCAAAGGAGTTATTCCTTCTGCAATTCCAAGACACAAGGAGGATATCACACTGCAAATAAATAATATCAGGAAAAAAAGATGAATCAAAGTGCAGAACCAGGTGATCACTTTCTCATTTTTTTGTAATTGTTAAAGTAGCATGCAGCCTCAGAATTCAGCTGAACTTGATTATATTTATACAAAACTGAAACTGATGAAAGTAGTAACTGGTCCCTGTCTAGCCTGATGGCTTATCTGTTTCTCCTTTATTTTATATATGCACAGATGTTTTATTGCTGTTTGAGCTTTGCCAGACAGCATCAGGCTTTATTGAACCTGTTCACTTTCACCATGACCGTGTTGATTTAGATTCCTCCTCGTTACTGCTTGCACTTTGCCTCTGTTGAGCTTTGCAGTTTACTTTAGGTGTGAATGAGGCTCGAGAGGAAGAAGCCAGGCACAATGCATTGTATGCTGTTGGCTCTGTAGCACTGAGACAGTGTGTGCCTCACACATCAGTCCAGTCTACGTCTGGTTATTTGCATTTAGTTTGCATTTGCATGATCATTTGTGTGTATGAAAAATAATGTTTTGATGGCAGTGTAGGAGAGCTATGATAGAGTGTCTGAGTGTATATATTTGATATTTATTCAAGTTTCCAACTCAATTTCATTCCAAGTTCATCATTTTGAAGATGAAAATATTGTAAACATGGCCTGGTAATTCCTCCATGACTGCTTTATGTATTAAGACATTTTTGCTTGTCTTTGGTTCCTGTTTGTTCAGAAATATTAAATGATAAAGAGATTTAATGAAATCTGTCATTTTCAGAGGCCGCACCTGAATATACTGATGTTTTCCCTAGATCTTTCCATCTGAATCTCCCTGGTTACAACAAAAAAACCTTATGTCTCTATTTCATGTCTTTGTTTCCATGGCAACATTGCAATGTGGCAATGAGAGCTGTTCAGCTCCTCTTTAAGGAGGAATTGCAGCATGAAAAAGAGACTGAATGTGATGAACTAGAGGCTGGTAGGAAAAGGTAGCTAGGGCAGGAGGAAAGTAGAGAGAAAGGAGATGGCCGCAGAATGACACCATGACAGGCAAATAGAAGCAAGAGCAAAACCAGAGTTACCACAGCAAGCTGCTGTTCAGGATATTGTCACTATGACAACCTATGCAAGAGTTTAAAGCCTCTCTTTATTCTGGCTCCTGTGGTCATGTAATGACTTTTTTTTTTGTGTGTTTCTTCAAGGATGCATTTGCTTCCAAGCTATTCTTTTCTGTGGTCATCATTCATTCCACACGTGAAGCATGTGAAGTACACATTTCATCCCAGCAGTAAAGGGAGGAGGATAGATTAGGGAATAGACAGCAGCATGATCATTTTGTAGAGGAGTAAATAACATTATAGTGAGATAATTTTATTCTTTTACATGGGGAGGCAGAGAGGAACTACATGTTTGTTCGAGAAATAAAGAGCATGAGAGAGACAGACAGAGAATGAGTCAAAGATAGGAACAGCATGTTTGCTATGCTGAACTGGGTGGCTGACATAAATACAGGAACTGTGGTTTAGTTTGAGTCTAGAGGGAGTGCAGCACAAATCAAGTAATAGCTTTGTTTGTTCAGCTTCAGAGGGAGGCTGCTTCTAATAATGGAAGAGCCTGTAGCAGGGCTGTAGAGGTGGGAGGGGGGCTAATAAAGGAACAGCTCCACTGTTCTTTTGTAGAGATGGAGACAGGGAACAGCCTGTTGACATTTGAAGCCATGTGACCGCAAGCACTACAGTCAAGACTTAGTGAAGCTGAAAATGAGATGCAGGAGCTTGTGTGATACATAACAAGAATACAAATCTTTTACAGTCATTTTGTGACCATTGTGCAGTTAAGGTGAACCTGAAATTGCCATTTAAGTTAGTAGAGTTTGGAATGACTTATAGCCTTCTGAAAAACATATAATCTAAGAACATTTTACTTTGACTTTTTAAAATGTCTATTAGAATAAAAATATTTTATTAAATGTAGTGTTTAGACATTACTGTGTACAGTTGTCCACATTGTACATAGTGGTGTGTTAATATATTTGTCAAAACATCTTTGCTGCATTTGAAAAATGTTTGCTCGTTGTTTCTTTGTAGCCTACAGGTTACATGGAGACTGCTCTATCCTACAGTTCTATAGAGGACCTGCAGCTCCTGTCTTGGGACAATGCCCCCAAATACTGTGTCCAGCTCAGTGTCCCTGGAGGGACCGTTCTTCTACAGGTACTGCATGAACCAGCTGATAAAAAATAATAAAATCTTTAATTTAAATGATTTTCAACAGAATACACATTTGCAGTTTTACATCTCTTTAAATGACTGTTAATAAGCAAAACCTTAAACCTAAAGTAATTTAAATTATTTTTAATATTTAGTAACAAATAGTAATAGGGGCAGCGGTGGCCTAGTGGTTAGGGAGTTGCCCCCGCATCGGAAGATTGTGGGTTCGATTCCTTCACCCTGAGGTACCCTTGAGCAAGGTACCGTCCCCGTCACTGCTCCCTGGGTGCTTTCAATAGCTGCCCACTGCTGCACAGTGTTTGAGTGCATGGGATAAATGTGGAGGTCCAATTTCATTGTGGTTTACTGTGTGCTGTGCTGTGACCTCGCAATGACAAGGGTTGTCACTTTCACAAAAAATAAACATAGTAACATATACTTAGTATACATAGTAGCATAAGCAACTAAAAGTTCCCTTGACTTGTCTTTAAGATGAATGCAAGATTTAAGATCTGTTAGTTGTAAAGGTTCAAAGCTTTAGAAAAATGATTTCTAATAATAATGCTTGACTGTAATTCCATGGCACACTTTTTCAAGTTATCTTGAGAATTTGGAGGATACAAAAATAGGGGCAATTATAGACAGAAAATTATAGACCTCCCACCTAGACTGCCTCTCTCTTAGGAAAATAGACAAGGCATTATCAACTATCTAGGCTTTTGAGACATAGCAAGTCATTAAACTGTTTAAAGTAGCACGGTGTGCTTCCTGGTGTGTTTTTGAAAGCCTTTTTAAAATTAAATGAACCCCATTGATGTTCATCTTACTTAACCCTCACATATTTTACATATTTTAATATATGAAATATGTATTATTTAGATGCCTAAACAATTTCAGTAAACACACACTGAATAATTTTCTGTCTGTGTACCTGTGCATTTTCTCAGGCTGCCAATAGCTATCTGCGGGACCAGTGGTTTCATTCTCTACAGTGGAAGGTAAAGTTACTGGTTTATGTAGCCTATATGTAAATGGATTTGAACAAAATTAATTGCTTTTCATGTTGTTAAAGAGCCTTTCAGCAGTATTATTTAGTTTTTAAAAAAAGAATCATTCATTGTGCATTTAATGTATTAAAGCATTCAGTGTATCAGTGTGACCATTGTCAAAAAATTAAGTATGTTTGAAAATCAGGGTTGATTTTGCTTTTGTTAAGAGATGTTAAATTATGCTTTCAGCACATTGTTGATTACAGGGATTACCCCTTCTTTGTAATGTTCATTGCCTTGTAACTATTTTTGTCAACAGAAAAAAATCTACAAGTACAGAAAGGTGCTAAATAACCCAAGTCGCTGGGAGGTTGTACTGAAGGAGATCCGAGCTCTGGTGGACATGGCCTTTACCTCCCCTCTGCAGGATGAGTCCATCCACCAGGCCCCATTGCACATCATCTCTACCCTGCTTGCTGAGGTAACAGAAACATACACACAAACACACACATACTCTTATCCTGTTTGGACATGCTTTGGTGCAAGTTTTGTACAAGCTGTGTGTTACTACAGAGTGCATTCCCCAAAGGCTTCAACAGTCCTCATTACATGGTAGAGAATGTTTAAAGTGCTCTAGCACACACTAAAAACAATTGATATGGAACAGATCAGAGCATATCTATGTCTAAACTTAATGCATGCAGAAGGCTGTACTTGTCTGAATTATCTTTGAGTTTTGAGTTCCTTTGCAGGACCACACATTTTAAATACACAGAGTCCAGCACACACAGCCCAGACTAATGGTTCTAATCGCTTCAAAGAAAGCATAGGAATCAAAAATGTTTTTTTCCACATGTTTCTTGTTAATGTGTCTACTGCCTGAAAATGTGGAAATTACATGGATTATTTATTTGACAATAATTATTATAAGCTATTAGCATTTGCTGCTGAGTGTAGCTTCAAATTGAACAAAAGAACCCTTGAGTAGCCACTCTCGCTTACAGCTGCACTTTCATGTACAGTCTTGGGTTGACAGGAAAGCATAAAACAGTGATAAAACAGTAAAATAGCATAGCACTAACACCAGTGTGAACTGGCTCAATGTCTGATAATTTACAGCACTTTGCAGGAAAGTCCACTAGAGAATGTTCACCAGAAAGACATGAGGCTAAAAGGTTTCAAGAATTTGACAGGATTGACGTCTAAATCTTTAAAAAATAAGTCTGCATCCAAAATAAAAAATATATTAACTGACCTCTTTGTTACAAACTAGAATGTCTGTGTTTTGGCTAGAGAGCAGCTATATTTCATTAGATCTCTAGTGGAAGTTTAATTCTGGTATTTTAACTATTTAATTCTGGTATTTTGTTAAATAAAAGCTATGTACAAAGGGAATTTATAATCATGATGTTTCTGTATAATTTGTTTTTTCATAAAATCAAAAGTTGCAACAAGACAGTGAGCATGAACAGGCACTGCAATAATTCAAATCAAAATCAAATCAAATTTCAGTGCCATTTTTAACAAGCCGTAGTCACTTTGCCCTTGCTGTTGCCCCTCAAGGGAATCCCTGATCCCATCTAAAGAGCCAATTGATTACTACATTGGCACAAGTGAAGTTTATTAAATGAGCCCTCAGAGTGGCAAAGGGACAGAGAGAACTCAGGTGATGAGTTTGGCAGCATTTACCTGTAAAAATTTGCAACCATATGTGATTCCCATTTCAAAAGCAAGAGATGTCATACAAACTTTTTAAGCAGTAGCAAGATACATTAAATTGCTTGTTATTTCAAAAAATACATTTGATTTACACAACTTCTAATATAACCTAATTTTACACTGTTAGCTTGCTTGTTAGAAAACTGCACGGTAACCATTAACACAAATTAATGCAACACACCAAAGTTCTATACCAGAATTAAACTAAACTAAATTGCCAGTCAAAAAGAATCAAAGAGTGTGTTATGTTCAGACTGGCAAAATTTTTAGCTAACCAGCTAAGTCAATAGTAAGTGCTTTCTCGAAGTAAAATCCACTGCTAACTGTCGCCTTCTCCCCTTGTGCTGCAAGTGGTAACTTATGTAACATAGGTGTGACGCACTTTTAAATGGTGAGTCAAAGTTGACCAGGGCGTGTTTAAAAAAAACAACAAAAAAAAAAAACACTGTTGAGCTCCATCACAGTGAATTGCCCAAACTGTCTAATCTAACCTTTTACTAAAACAATCAATGAGGGCATTGTTCATTACTATACAATGTCAGCCTAGAATAACCATTGCTTCTTAGAAGAATGAATGACTTTTGAATATATATGCAACATGGCATGCCAGGTTGCATGCCGAAGTTTAAGCTTATGAACTCACTCTGGAGCTTTTTGAGGGAATAAGCAAGAAAGGTAATTCTAAGTAATGTGTGTTTCCTTCTCAGAATACTAACCTCAGCACCCAGGACCATGAGAGCATCATTGTGGTGAGTTGATTTGTTGTAGTTACTTATCCTTTGCTCTGGTAAATATAAATAGTAAAAAAGGGATAATAAGGTAATCCAGTAACTAAAGCTGAGGAATAATAACATTTGAAAGAAAAAAATGAGTTATAGCATATAAGGAACATTTGTACTCTAATTATAAATTGTATGTTTTTAGCACATATTATTTCCGGTGCTTTCCTTGGTAATGCTTACAAAATGGACATTTAATGTAAAATATACATAGTGCATGTCTGTTTGTGGAGGTGGTTGATAGTGCTGTAATCTGCCTGCAGGCAATTGCTCCTCTTCTGGAGAATAACCACCCTCCCCCTGACCTGTGTGAATTCTTCTGCAAGGTAATATGCGCTTAGGCCCACTGCCAACATCGCAAAAACCCAAGCAAAATGGTGCATTTGCCTAAAAAATACACACTCAAACCCTGCCAATCATACAGGTCCTGAACTTCTCGTAGCATTGTCATTGTGGACATAGTAGATGCTTGTGAAGTTATTTGGCAAGATTTGTTCAGGATTTATCAGTTTTACACATGGATGAGTAATGTTGTGCATCACAGGTATAGGATGACCATTGTTGAAGAAAATGAACAATCCATAATTAAGTTTAAATAGTTTTTTCTTTGGTCTTGATGGAGTACAGTGGGGAAGTGTTTGGGCTTTCTTTAGCTGGCTTTCAGCAAGCATAAGTTCTCAATTCTTTCCCCAGCACTGTCGGGAACGTCCCCGATCTATGGTGGTCATCGAAGTGTTCACTCCAGTGGTCCAGAGAATTCTCAAACACAACATGGTGAGAGTGTGTAGTTCACAGTACTATTTTCAAATATTGTGGCTCTTTGTTTTAGTAATGCACTGTTCTTGCTGTTTTTTCACTTGTTACTTTATTTCATCAGGACTTTGGAAAGTGCCCTCGACTGCGACTTTTTACTCAGGAGTATATTTTAGCTCTGAATGAACTGAACGCTGGCATGGAGGTGGTCAAAAAGTTCATTCACAGGTGAATGCTGTCTCAAACATTTACTTATTACACTGCCTTCCTTCTACACACAAAAATGCAATCCATTTCTCATATTTATACTTTACCCCACCATATCAGGCATGCCAGACAAATGTTTATGTGTTTGTGTGTATATATATAAAATATATGAGATATATATATATGTGTGTGTGTGTGTGTGTGTGTGTGTGTGTGTGTGTGTGTGTGTGTGTGTGTGTGTGTGTGTGTGTGTGCGCGCGCTTGTGTTTTCAGCATGCATGGCCCCACTGGACAGTGCCCTCATCCACGAGTCCTACCCAACCTGGTAGCTGTGTGCCTGGCTGCAATCTACTCCTGCTATGAGGAGTTTATTAACAGGTGAGTCCCCAGCACGTGTCAAAGAAGCCTCAGGGTGCAATTACTCCACTAGAACACCTCCTGTCTGGGCCTCTGCTTTGCTCTATACTAATCAACAAATAACTCTCATACTGCAAGGCTTGTCTTAGAACTGCCTTTAACGTACTTAGCTACACTATGGTTGAGGGATTTCTCTCAGAGATCAAGTTGTTATGCTCAGTCTTGCTTGTAACATTTACATCATCTCCCTGACTCAATGAGTCCTGGTAGACATACCTGAGAGGAATTCTTGTGCTCTGATTTTCCATTATCCATTCGTCATCCCATTGTCCCTAAAGAATGAGATGTCTCAACCCCTCCCTTTGTTTTTCCCCATCTCATCTTTTAATGTTCTCATTTGGTCATTTGAATAGTTTCAATTCCTAGTATGCATTTAATGTCTTGTTTAAATTACACATTTGCATTTGTATATGTGGGCTCATTCATGACTTAGTATTTGCTTAAGTGTCCAATGTGTCTCTTACAAAGTAAATGTGAAGGTTGACTATAGTTGAGTTGGCAAGTATTTGATATATAAATAAATAATGCTATGGCGTCCCAAAAACCAAATTTTTTGTTTAATGGAAATATGCAAATTTGACACCATCTGTGAGATGTATTCCTATCTCTCTCTTAATTTCTCTCTTTCAGTCGGGATAACTCTCCAAGTCTGAAAGAGATCAGAAATGGTTGTCAACAACAGAATGAACGGAAACCCCCCATGCCTCTGAGGCTGCTGCGGCCTGAACCCCCAACCCCTCCGCCACCAACCAACTTGTCACCCCCTCCACCCCTTCCCCTTTCACCTCCACCCTCAATTGTCAACTCAAGCGAGATCATGGTGGAGCTAGAGCGCAATAACAACTCCACCAATGTGCTGCGCAAGACCCCAGCAGGGAGTGACAGCGAACCCAACTTGATTGACTGTCTGTTGGTGAGCCCAGCGCTCAATGCCTTGTCCATTCAGCTCCCTGCCCAGGCTGACAGAGTCTTGGCCTGTTTTGCCCTCATCCTCAAGATGCTGTGAGTGTCAGACCTTTAGCTGGTGCCTTAATGCCTGTGCCAGTGTTTATCCATGACTTTTTAGACAAAGTTAGACTTAATGTTCATGTATAATATGTATACAATGATTATGTTTAACATAGTCAAAGGCTGCATTTTCATGTAGATATACAAATATGTTTACTAGCATTTTAAAATGTCTTAGTATAAGCAATCACTAGCATGTTCAGGGTAAATTTTCCACATGAACCAAGCAAATGACCTGCAAACTAAGCATTGCTTATTTGTAAGATTGAGACCATTGCTAAAGTTCACTAATTTGTAGTTTTGTTTAGCACCTGACAATGCTACCTGTATCTCACCAGTGTTGATCAGGTTTCGTGTCTTTCACTTTAAATGCATGGCTTACAAAAGCTATTCATTTTGCCCATTTTCATTCTTCCATGTACTAATCATTCTCCACTGATTTTCTGTTTGCAGTTCAGACTATGATGACTGGAGACCAGCGCTGGCTAGCCTGCTGCAGCCCATCCCTTTCCCCAAAGAGTAAGCGCTGCACTTTGCCATCTCCTCTTCACCTTTCTTCTCCTTTCCCTTGCATGTGTTCCTTTTCCACACCTTTTACAAAAGTCATTCACCAGCTTGTGATCCTTTACCCCCCTTTTTTACTTTACTCCTGTTATATTCTTTCCTTCCTTGACCCATCCCTCTCAGCTTGCAGCAGAGGGGTAGTATACTGTATGTAGGTGCTCTCTGGGGGGTCTTGGTGGGGGGGGCTGATGACGTGAGTGAGCAGTACCTGGGCTCTGTAGGGGGATGGTGTGTGTTGGATCCACAGTGCCATTAGGTCCTGCGAGCATACAGTGTAATTAGGCTTGCCGGAGTGGGACTCATTATGTGACTCCTGTAGAACCCTTTTGTTGTCACATGTGGGAACTCACCTGCACTCACATTCTAAACCAAGCTTCTAGCTATCATTATGAAAAGGCAACAACAGATGCATCCCAGAGCACAGCACAAACACACACACACATGTCACATTCAGAAGTGTTCAAGCACTAACTGTTGCTGTCTGATGTTTTTCTTTGTTGCTTTCTCCCCTTTAGGGCCCTTGCACATGCCAAATTCACAAAGTAAGTGACATCACTAGACTCCTTACATTTCTAAGAAAGTCTAAACTGTATTATGGATAGAGAACATTATACATTTTAGCGGAAAATTAAAAGAGCTTTTAAGTTTTCAGCCTTGAGTCAAATGTATAGTCAAATAAGTAATGGTCAGTTGAGAATGCATATGTATCTTTACAGAGAGCTTAAATATGTTATTCAGAGGTTTGCTGAAGACCCAAGGCAGGAGGTGAGTTTACTGGCCCCTTTTGTTATCTACACAGAACTCTATATTTCTGCATTTAATTGTGATTGATGAATATAATGGCCATTTATTATGCAATGGACTTAAAATTGTTGACACTGAGGTGTTTGTGTTTTTAAGGTACACTCATGTTTACTCAGTGTACGTTCTGGAAAAGATGGCTGGTTTCAACTTTACAGTCCTGGAGGCGTTGCCTGTGACGATGATGGAGAGCTGTTTGCTAGTATGGTGTGTATGTGTATTCTGTGTGAGAGAGAATAATAGTGCTACCCTTGTGCTATCTGCTGTCTTCATAGTATGTATGGAATAACCGCTGGTGCTCCAATTGCAGGTTCACATCCTCATGGGTTCTTGCTACAAGACAAAGAAATTCCTCCTGTCTTTGGCAGAAAACAAACTAGGGCCCTGCATGCTACTTGCACTGCGAGGGAACCAGACTATGGTTGAGGTGTGTGTGTGTGTGTGTGTGTGTGTGTGTGTGTACAGACACATAAAACAAACATTCCAAGCTAAATCAAATCATGAGGAAGTGACATGTGTGTGTGTGTATTGTATGTAACAGATCTTGTGCCTGATGCTGGAGTATAACATTATAGAGAATAAGGACACTCAGCTACAGATCATCTCTACCCTGGAGAGCACTCAAGTTGGCCTGCGCATGTACGAGCAGTTGTGTGATCGACAGAGAGAACTAAAAGAGCTGGTGAGTAAACTTAAGCAGGTGTGCACCATATACACAAGTGCTCAAATCAGCTTTTTATTGTAACAGATAGATGAACTTTCATCACACCTGGTCATGGCTTAGAATAACCATGTGTCATATTGCCACTATTAGTTTAATGTCGTGGTCCCATTTCTACAAAGTCAGACCCTTCAGTGACCCATTTCAATGTGTCCCATATTTACAGCACTCTTAGTCTTCACGTACGCCATCTGCTGGTAGAATGCACAGATTCACAACAGCAAAGTTAATGTCCTTTCTCTCTTCTCTTTTTTCTAGCAAAGAAAAGGAGGCCCAACTCGACTCACGTTGCCCTCTAAATCTACAGTTAGTTTTCAGCCCTTTTCAATTTATTCATGACATTATTTTATACTTTTGTAGTTATGTTTTTTGTTATTCTTAATGTATTTTCAAAGCTGGACCAATTTTTGTTAACTACTTTATATTTCAGTTGTCATTGATAGCAGTATTTGCTTGAGAATATTAAAGTGTCCTGTTAACCTTATGCAATGATATGAATTGTATTTTTTTCGTCTTTGCCTCTGCTGCATACAGGACGCTGACCTTGCTCGGCTGTTGAGCTCTGGATCCTTTGGGAACCTGGAGAACTTGAGTCTGGCCTTTACTAACGTTACCAGTGCCTGTGCTGAGCAGCTCATCAAGCTGCCCTCACTCAAGCAGCTCAATTTGTGGTCCACTCAGGTGAGCTGAATCTGTCAGTTCTCACTTAAACTCAAATGCTCTAGAGCAGCTGTAGCTTGCCACACACCACAGTCTGCATAATCATTCCAAATCATCTCTTTCTCTTTCAAATGGAGAAGATCTCTTATGCTGATTGACCACACACACGCACACTCACACACACACACACACACACACACACACACACACACACACACACACACATATATATATATATATAAATTTTATAATTCATAAAAACTTTCTTTTAGTTTGGAGATGCTGGGTTGCGACTGCTCTCAGAACATCTAGCCTGCCTCCAAGTCCTCAACTTGTGTGAGACTCCAGTTACAGATGCAGGCCTGCTTTCACTCAGCTGTAAGTACGAACTCAAGACCACATAACAGACGGGCAGGCATGGGCCCTGCCTTGACAATTTCCTTTTTGCATAAGATAATAAAATTAATAAAAACTAAACACAAGCACTACCCATCTGATCATGTTTGCTATGCCACTTATGCTTAACTTTTTAGCTATGAAGAGCCTGTGCAGTTTAAATATGAACAGCACTAAACTCACTGCAGACACTTATGAGGACCTAAAGGTAACATTTTATTATACTTTCTTTAAAGGCTTCTAAAATGGTTGTTAATTTCTGTTAATGTAGGATTTATGCTGTTTGTCTGAATATGTGTTTTCCTTGCCTGTTTCCCAAAAGGCAAAACTCCCAAATCTAAAGGAAGTGGATGTTCGTTATACAGAGGCCTGGTAAATCTGTTCTGCATCAATGATTCTTGAGGAACCTCTAACTTCACTTAAGCATATGGATTTGCTGACATCATTCAAACACACAGTTTTTGACATCATCACAATCAAAGACATTTGCAGATAAGGACTGTCTTTATAGGAACATTGTTTAAATACAAGGACCTCCTGGTGACATTAGTGTCATCAACCCAACACATGGACGTTCTTTGTAGTCACATCAAAATTAATATTTATAATGACATCATCAGATGGCAAGGAGCCTGTTTCTATTGATATCATTTGGACTATCCTAGTTTTTGTCTATTTCTGAGTGTCTGTCTTTCCCTTTATTCCTCACCCCTCAGAAGTGTATCAGCATTGGTTGTTATCTGCAACTGGTTATTCTTGCATTATTTCTTTCTCTTCACTTACACACAGACCAAATCAACAAAACTTTGGATTTCAGTCCCTTTTTTTCCCCTGAGAGACTTATGTTCAGAAGCTCTTTATCCTTCTCTGTCCCATTTTGCAATGTGGTGCCATTTCCCAGAGGTGCACCTTGACTAGTGAGGGTGTTTGCAGTCGGAGCCACATTCCAGTACAGTTTTGATATCACCTCCTTGTGGAAAAGCCAATCGTTCCACAAAATAATTGAAATGATCATTATTGTTGTATTTCTTCTTGGTCCTCCCCTTTTAAATTCAACCATTTTCTATCCGTCATTAAAAGCTGTTGCCTATTTAGAAAGGTGGCAGCCAGGGTGTCCACTACTGAATACACTCATTTTCACTCATAATCTCTTTATGTCTCAAAAATTTTTATCAACTTGAATGAGCATATTTTTCCAGACATCTCTGCTTTCATAAACTGTGTTTATACAGTATAAAGTGTGTGTGTCTGTGTGTGTGCGTGTGTGTGTGTGTGTGTGTGTGTGTATATATATGTATGTATTATGTGTATATATATATGTATATATAAATCACACACATACACACACACTCTTATACATATACATAAACATATATCTATATCTATTCCCTTTTGACATTGTAAAAACAAATGTTTGAGGAGCTTGAACCTACAGCCTACTAGAAAAAGATCATTTTTTTGTCTCATTGTACAGTGTACAAGGTTGTTCATGCACCCATATTTAAGATAATGGTTGTTTTGAAGGTAGTCTGGGACTACTCAATATTTATGAAGTTAGTTTTTTTTCTGCTGAGTCCCTTTCTTTCTCACTGTGTTTTTTTTTTTTTCTTCACAATTTCATTATCATGGAATATTTTTCATTTTTGTCAATCAAATTTACCGTGATGGTGCCTAAAGGATCTTTCCTGTGAAGATTGCATCACTTGGCTCTAAAGAAAAAGCATCGCTAACTGCAGTTTATGTAAATATCAATATCATCAACAATGTTTAAAAAAACTTTCTTTACTGTAATTTCATCAGCATAAGTGAAATGTTTGGTTTTCTGCAGTGGCCAGGTTGTTTCACAACTACTGTGTTGTACTGCTGCAACAATAGCACGTAAGGATTCAAACATTAAGCCATAATCAGTTTGAACGTCCCAAAAGAACAGTTATTGTTTTTGTTGTTGTTGATGTTGTTTTGTTTTCTCCAGTTTTAACATCTGTAAGGAAATGGGTTTAACATTTCCAAATCTGTTTTTACCATCATTTGTTGACAAGCCAGGCATTTTTCAGCAACATTGGAAAGAAAAAATCTTCATGTTATTGCTTTGAGAAACAAAATGTCTCAGTACACATTTTTATTTAATATGCAAAAGTTAAAGGTAGCGGGCCAGTTGGATATAGCTGTTTTGGCTGAATCGTCAGTTTGACTTTGAAGCATACTTGGTTACAAAGCCCTTAGAATCTGTACAAGACAGTTTGTTTCTTCTCTCCCTGCACTTCCAGCCACAGACAAGCCAGACTGTGCTCTGGGTTGCTATGCCAGTCTCTCATTGGACTGTTCAACGTTGTTGTTTTTCGATTAGCCAAACTTTTGTGACTTTGTCCAGGTTTGGAACTATGCGGTAGCTTTAAACTGAGCACGGAGATGGACACCGTCCACTGAGAGGTTAATACTGTGCCATGAGTGGTAGTGGCACCAAGCTCCATTGTGTTCTACCATCTCGGGTCCTGAGCAGGACCTTGTGTAATTGCATCCTGTATAATGTACATACAAGTGTATATATTTTCCCTCTCCCACTCTGTTGTCTGTTGTGTATTTCTTAGTCTCTGTCTCTCATGTTTTTGGGAGACTGCTGTTGCCTTCATTTTCAGGGTGTATGTGTGTGTGTGTGTGTGTGTGTGGTCAACTGTTTTTTTTTTTTCCCCCAGACCAAGTGCACTGTCATTACCTAATTGTCTGTGTTCATTGGTTTTTATCTTTTATTTTTAACTGATTATCACTTTAATTCAGATTTTGTTGCTTGTGTTTTTCATTGTTTCCCATTCTTTTTTGCATGTACACATATTGCAATAGCAAAAGATTTCATTGTTTAATATTTTGGAAGGCTTTATTGAGAAAAGGGTCAGATCACTAGCACAAATAGGGCCCCTCACCCTCCCCAACCCAGATTTATCACCCATAACCACTTACTACGTAGACTAATGCTTATACAATTGAGGCAGAGGGAGAGTGTGTAATTACAGACCAAGAAATTTATGAAGTGATATCCAGCAATAGCGTCATTAGTTGCCATTAGCATTTTAAGTAAGAGCACAACATGCTTTGTGTTAGGGAGTGAACTGGATGCTATATTGGTTGAACACTAAGTCAAGTCTGTTCAGTTTTGAAAATCTGCTCCACTGGAGTCCTCACAAAGAAGGTATTCAAAATGGTTTTGAAGCCCACAGTACACTCCAGCACTAATGTGCATGGACATTCTTGTGCTTACAGTCGTCGTTATTTCCTTTAAAAGAACTGACAAGCAGGAAAAACCATAGAGAATGGGGAGGAAGATCCTAGATTCACTCTACAATGCAGTGCAGGTGCAGGACATAAACAAGACATTTGGCTTCAGTTGTATCAGTTGTCTGATGTACTCTAGCCTTATGGCTCTACTCTTAACAGTGGACCATATTTCAGTGGGAGAGGTGAGGTAATCTGTCTACAAAGCTAAAGGGTTCCTAACCCTTATTTTGTTCAAACCATTTAAAAAAATATACTGTAATTTTAAGAAGCAGTGGAAAACAGGCAAAGGGGCTAATTTAAGTAGGGAAAATCACATTTTTTTTTTATAGCAAGAGAGGGAAACTAGTTTTACAGTCGCTATTCCATCTGTCACCTAGCTATCCTGTGTAGGTCACTGTGCTTTTAGCACATATGTCTCTTCCTACACCCTTCTACTTTACTTCCCTCTGATATTACACGTTCTCTGCAACTTTTTTTAATTTAAAAAGCTTTATATGATTCTGAATTGTGACTGAGTCTTAATGTGTTGAAGAATGGGACGCCTACCACTGCAGTCCTGCCTGTGGGCGCAGTCATGTACATAAATGAACTACATTTCCCATGACTCCTGGAGTTTTTTGCAGATAGACCTGCCCTTATTTCCTCCTGTCTGTGTTTATCTGCTTCTACAGCTGGGTTGCTGCTGCTGCTGCTGCTGCTGCTGCTGCTGCTCTGTGGCTGTTGTAATGACAATACAAGACTTTCAACAGGAAAATAAGAAAACTACGATGTGAAATAATTTCAGTCAAAATAAACTGTCTGTGAAAATGTTTCAGTTGCAAATAATAAGTTTCTTATTTACTGAAATTCACAGTATAGTTTCTATGGTTTCTAATTGCTTTGTGATTTAATGTCCAAGATGATATTTTAAAGCCAGTGTGAACTACTGCCAGAACAAAGTTATTTTCTTTACTCTCACATTTCCTCAAATGAGGTTCATTAAAAGGAACTGCACATCAGATGCTGCAACATATCATTTATCATTAATCTGTTAAACAATTGTCAATAATTTACCAAAAATATTGATTATTAGAATGCAAACAAATTAGTTATTGGATTTAAAGCCAAATAGTTTTAACTTTAGTAACATCTCAATAAACCCTGCTCTACACATAGAAGCAGGGTTCTTCATCTTGAACTGTGGCTGCTGAATTCACTGTTCAGTGTCCTTCTCCAGAAGCATCTCGGCCCTGCAGTCCGTTCTGGAAGGCCAAAAGCAAAATGGTCACAACTCCATCTAGTCTGCTCTCGCCTGCCCAGTGTGCAAGAGTTTCAGAAGTAAAGCAGCGCAACCGAGGAGAGGAAGCCTCATAAGCAGATGAGAAGCGGGCAGGAGAGGGTAGAGAATGCATACATGCTCTTCCCTCACGAGTAGAACTTGCTGTTGTTGATTTTCTTCTCCTTTATCCTGCAAAGGGAAAACAGATATCACTGGAAAATACTGGGAGGGCGGCTGCTTTAAGTTCTAAAGATGAACTTTTATAGTATCTCTAGGTTTGCATTCTTAAAAGGCTAAAATGGCAGCTGACACTGGCTTTATCCCATTGTGTTTTTCAAGTATGGTTACAGATTTCAAATATTCTAGCTATTAAAACTCCAAGTCCTAAACGGTCCCAAAATCGAGCTTCTTGGGTTACAAATTATTTATTCATTACTCGTAGTCCCTTAAAAACTTTTTTTTTTCTTACCTTAATGCATGGTAATCTTATTCTTTTGATGCACTGGCTCAGCAAATCTGGCAGTTTTATTAAAGATATAAGGAATTTCCGGTGTTTGGTTTTTTCCTACCATTTTGTGACAGATTTTAAGGCACAGACTGATGAGTGGCCTCAGGGGTGTTTACTGTATGATTCACTTACTTCTGCTTGCATGTTTCATTGATCTTCTGGAGTTGCTTCTCATTGTGGCTGAACTCCTGCATGAGATCGTCACGACAATGTGGGGGTGCTGAGCGCTGTAGATTGGAGTGTGTGTCATACAGGAAGAGCTCTTTGCTGAGTTCGGCTTGTCTCTTTCGCAACTGGCTGGAGGAGGAGTATAACTCCTCTTCTGCTTTCTGAAAACCATGGGTGTAGAACATAAAAATATATTGACATTAAAATAGCTAAAAGTATTCCTTTCACCAAATAAAATTGCATGGGGGAAAAATGTAGATAGTTATTAACTATATCATAGAACACTCTAATGGCCATTATTATCAAGGGTCCCTGATGCAAGTTAGTAAGCTGAGTATTTTCAAAGTTGATGACCATGAAAAAGAAGCCTCCTTAATGTGACTACCAGGAGGTAATGTTCAAGGATCCGCAATTTACATTAACAGCTAGGAAGCTAGGATGCTGTTGAGTAGCAAGCAAGACATTTCTTACAAAAAAAGAATTTGCTTTTTTAAATCTTGCAATAAGATAAACTGTCTCCAAAATCTCCCAAAAATCATGTAGGAAAATGTCTTATTGTCTAATGAGAACAAAGACCTTTTTTTTTTTTTTATCTTTTTAACATTCTAGAAACTATTTCTGGCACAAAGCCAACCCAGCTAAACCCCAGAAGAAGAGAATGCTTGCTGCCAAGCATAGTGGTGGCAGCGTCTTGCTGTAGGGACTTTTATCTGTGGCATTTACCTTACCGTTCTACCTTAACTGATTTTAGTCATACCCATTTGATGAGGAATGAAGCTGTACATGGTGGGTTTCTTACCTCGACCTGCTGTATGTCAGCATACACCAAAAGAGAAGCGAGCTCCAGGCTCTCACTGTAGCCATTCTTCAAAGGGACTGAGCGATATCCTGACATAGAGATACAGTAAGAATATCTCTTCAAACTGGCCTGTAGTTTGTATGTATGTGTGAGCGTGAGTCCATCAGAGATCTCAAATGAACATCCTACCTGTGCGAACGCCTTTCACAGGAAAGGTAGCCTGAGCAAGGAAGTTGGGGTCAGAGAACATGTCTTCCTCAAAGACGACAAAGCGTAGAAAGCTGAGGTCTGGTTCATACACAGCAAACGTGATCGTTTCTGCGTCCTGTCGATGGGGCCCGAGCCACACAGGGTTTAGACCATTATCATCTGCAAAGAACATTGCATCAAACACTGTCTTATGGATCAGACATCAAGGAAAAAATACCATTTACAACTATCTTTTGCTTTAAAGTGTATTCTGACATTTGAATGTCGCCCACTTATATATTCAGTTAAATACTTTGTTTTTACTCTAGAATTACTTCATTCATCCCTCCCTTCCCCATTTCTTACGACAGACAGTGGTCTTGAATTTAGAGCTGTCATCTGTCTGACCACACAGCTCGATCTCCACAAAGGGGCTCGCAATACTGCGGCCTGGTTTGGGCAAATGCCTGGCAGCTATTATCTGCAAGAATCAGACGTGTCGGGTTATTGTGAAAATTAACTGACCTTCACTTTGCAGTACAAATTCAAGTAAAATCATGCAGTGAAATTTTTCCAAATTTCCAAATATCTAAAGGAAGCCTGTATCTGCAATCACCATCCATGTCATTTTTATTTTTATTAAATAAAATAAGGTGTCTCTGATGGATTTCAGGTACTACAGTGAAGTGAGAACTCAAGAACCAATCATTTATTTTGAGTTACGTTTTTTTTTTTATGAGTGGACGTACTAATATATCTAACATATAGCTAATATTCAATTAATTAATAAATAATAACATAATGAATAAAAATACTGTCTTACTCTGACAGACAGAATGAACTTGAGGGTCGTCTTTTCTTGCTGAGGATCATAGCTGTCTAAGCGCATCAGCTCAGGCTGCAGGACATAGCCTGTACCTCCGTTCAGACTGAAGAGTGAACTGTTCAGCTGAGTAAACTTATCTGAGGAAGAAAGAGAAGAAAGACATCATTGAGGACAGACATTGATCCTAATATCTAATACTATTTGGCATCAACTACTTTTGACATCCAAGTTGAAATGATTCATTGACCATCTGGATGGTAGACAATGTTTACATTTTTCTACTGGTCAGTCTTTCAAAAAGAAACATGCCAAGAGAGACATATCAGTTCATATTTTTTTACAATGAAGCACTTTGTAGTTTATCTTTTTTCTGAAAATATATGATTCTCTGTAAAGATGTGAATTAGCTGGAACTGCTCAGGTAATCCCTTTTTTAAAATAATAGCCTTGGCTTTTCCCCTCTCACTTACCTGCGGTTTGAAAGTTGAGAGCCACCATTTGGCAGCCGCACATCCACAGTGGGTAAGGGTCATAGTTAGAGGAATCCACTCGCTGGCCTTTGGGGTAGATCCGGCTAAGCGCTTTGCGGTTATACCTTAAAAAGTCATCGGACCTGCTCTTGCTAGGAACCTTATTTTCCACAAAGGAGCGAATCTCTTTATAGTTGTAATTGTCTGACAGGAGAAACACAGACATTAGGTCACCTTGTTTACCTTGTTCATTTCCTAGTTCAAAGACTCTTACAGTTACAAATATGCACTTCATGAAAATTAGTTATGATGAAATAGCTCCATACCAAAGCGATCTTTATCTTTGCTTCGTGGCTGACAGTACACTACAAGGTCAGACATTTCTTTTGCCACCTCGTCTTTTGTTTCCAATTCCTTTTGCTTTGTTTTCTATAGGAACAGAAAAAGGGAAAATTATATATGCTCTTGTTTTGTGTATGATTTTTGCAAAGTAGTCCTGTTAACCTCTTATAAATACATTAAGCCACTTTACAGTAAACATTTTCCTAGTTTAACTCTTCGAACCATTTTAAATGCCTTAGATAGCAATACCTTCAGCTCCTTTGGCACACTTAACTGTTTGTGGGAAATCAAAAAACAGCAAGCTAAACAGGAAAGCTACAGTAAACCTCTAGAGCCTCCACCTTGAAAAGAACACTCCAGCTGCATGGTCATGAACAAGAGTGTTACAACTGCGACCTGACTGTACACATGATGAATACGCGCATCTGCTGGATTATGAAGTGAAGCGAAAATGACAATTTGTCATTGTGAAACACAGCACAGCTCAGCACTCAGTGAACCACAACAGAATGCATTCTCTGCATTTCACCCATACACATACTGGACAGCTACATACAGCACCCAGGTAGCAGTGATGGGACAGTACCTTACTCAAGAGTACCTCAGGGCAACCTACTGGTCCAGGATTTAAGCCCTCGAACCTCTGATCCTGGACCCGAGTCCCTAACCACTAAGCCACCACTGCTGATGTCAGTGTTGCTGTTAAAAACTGTTAACTGAATTGAAATTAAATACATTCTGACAAAGTTTATTTCATCATCTAATACAGAATTTAATAAAACACACTGCTTTTAAAAAATCATTACTTTGACTTCACATTTGAGCAAACAATATAAACATGATTAATCGCAATTACATAAATAAGAATAATGCAATTAATTATTTTAATTGCGTGACAGCTTAGTCTAAAATTATTAGCCGAAAAAGCTAATAATATGATTTAATCACCTGTTTTTGTTAATGAATGTTCTTACTGCACACACACACAGACATATCTGTAGTTACTATGTTCTCTGTTTTTACCTCATACTCCCTGTTCTCCTCTCTCTGGGTGATGTTCCAGGCCACCTGGTACCACTCATACAGCTCCTCAGTGGTCTCTGTGGCCAAGTCGAATGGCATCATGTTCTCCTTACAGTCCTTATTCTGCAATGTCACCACCACAGTTTTGCCGTGTTTTGCTGATCGCACTGAGAAACATATTACAAAGAAAATCAATACAACACATACTCACGGTGGAGCTCAAGCCCAGAAGTTTACATAAGAAATCTTGTCATCTCAAAACATAATAATTAATTGGGGGTGGTGGTGGTCTAGTGGTAGGATACTTGCCTTCGGACCTCTGGATCAAGAGGTCCCTGGTTCGAATCCCACCTCTATTACTACCACCACTGGGTCCCTGAGCAAGACCCTTAAACCTGAGTGTCTCCAGGGGGACTGTCCCTGTAATTAGGATATGGAAGTCGCTCTGGATAAGAGCGTCTGCTAAATGCCGTAAATGTAAATGTAAATTGGAATTAAATAGTTTTAAATGCTTTAATTCCATTTCCTGTTGTATTCTTATTTAAGTCTACTTCCCGTTGTATATCATAACTGATTCATGAAATAGTGCTATCCATTTTCCAACTTACCAACATTGCACTTAGAAATGTCCACAACACCTTTACACAAGTCACCCAATGGATTATCTTCATCAGTCTAAAACAGCACCAAATGAATGTCTACTTTAGTGACAAATAAAACAAAAAAAAAATGTTTAAGTAAAAAAAAAATACTTAGCATGTGGATCACCATGTCTTTGGGTTCAATTGCTGCATTGTTTGCAACCTCTTCAACATAGTTGGCGGGGAAGTAGAGCTGCACTTTACCACCATAATCCCCCTTCCACCTATAGGGGTCAGTTCAATCATTCAGTTGAAAAGGCATTTATCATTAAGCATTGTTGCCTTTTCATTACCATTATCTGTTTTTTTTTTTTTTTAATGAGGTAAACTCTTGAATCAAACGTATGGCCTATGTAAATACTTGTAAGAATACTAACATAACATATAGTATATTTCATTCCAATGGAAGCAAGTTTCTCACCATCCGTTACTCTCTTTGCTAATATTGTGAATTACAGCACCCTTGCAGAAGTTGAGCTCATCTGTCCGCATAGCCCGGTAATCATAGAGGGCTTTCACCGTGCACTTAGTCTGCAATGGAACAGGAACACAAGATCACTGGCCAGAATGCAGTGTATATTTCTACATCACTAAGTCAGTACGTGCAATACTTGTGTTTTTGAGAGTGCAAGTCATTCAAGGTCTCAGAGTGAAGCTAGTTCAATGAATCCCAACTTAAAGACCATTTGAGAATTAGTCTGTCTACACTAATGAGAGTTGGCAAAGCTCCAAATGCAATACAGCACAGATGTAAAACAGAATATAAACTAAATACACTCAGGCATGACACTGCTGTATTAGCTGTGGCTCATTTCCTCTTTAGTGAAGATCCATTTCCTATCTGAGAGACAAAGATAGCAAACAACTAGGTTTCCTTCTTGAGTTGCTGCTAATAATGCAAATGACCTCCAGAAAGTGCATGTGTGTTACATTAATGTGCTCACCAGAGATGGTTCAATTTCATTGGCCTCTACATACTGCTTGTTGTCATAAAGTTCAGCAGATTTACACTCCTGCAAAGATAAAAACCCAGCAATAAATAGGTCCACAAGTCAATTTCTCATTCTCAAAACTATAAAAAAAATGAAATAATTGTGACTACTTTTAAAGTCATTATAGAAAAAATATTGAAGACTGTCATTTGATAACTAACTGAACTGAATAATGATTAACATTCAATGGGTTAACTCAACATATTGTGCCAGCCAATAAAAGACCTTGTGCGGTAAATCAGGTTTTGAAACTTGAGATCTTTTCCACATAAGCACTGACCGTGCAGAAGCGCTCCACTAGCTCTGGTGTGACAGGGTAGCGGAGTTTAATCTTGCGGTAGAGAGGTTTCTTCCGGAAATAGTTGACCAACTCCACCAGGCTCTCAAATTCGCTGGAAGTTCCCAACACATACATGGGGCCTTCTTTGTGGATCCGGCAATGCTTGACCATCCCTTCACCTCTACAGTACCACAGAAACCCAACAAGACACGTATTATTCTTCTCTGTAGGACTAAAGGCCGCAACGGTTGTTCATCATAGCATCTCAGCTTGTCAGTGGAAAGTGTTCTACTGCAAAGAGTGTGTATTGTATTTGTTCATCAGTGTGAGGCCACAGTTGCTGGTAATGCTACAAAAACGTTAACAAGCTTTTCAAATGTATACTTCTAGACAAAGAATGCTTTGCAGTTTTATGAAACGAGTGCAGTGGCCTTTCAACATGAATAGTCCTTTTGATTCTTGATGAACAGATGAGGAAAAAGAAAAAGAGAGCAGCACCTGAATGTGATGGCATAAGACTCTGGCTCTTCTCTTTGCCTAATGAGGAAAGCTCCATCTCTAGGGATTCTCAGCAGGTAGTCTTCTGCCTCACCTCGACTCAAGTTACTGTAAAACCACCTGCAGAGG
Source organism: Hepsetus odoe (assembly GCA_017165825.1). NCBI lineage: Eukaryota > Metazoa > Chordata > Actinopteri > Characiformes > Hepsetidae > Hepsetus > Hepsetus odoe. The sequence goes on along the minus strand of CM029375.1, from coordinate 17,831,107 downwards.
AAAAAAACACTGTTGTTTCAGCCCGGAACAATGAATGCTTGTGAAAGCCTATTCAAATAAGGTCTATGGGAGTATATGTGAATAGACTTCCTTGATACTGTACAGTCCTCTGTGTGCAACTTTCATTAACCATGGCTGTTTAAAAAAATGTGAAACCCAAACAAAAACTTATACTACAGCAGAAAGGTGATGGATATTAAGGGCATTACATTTTCCTGTATTTATTTTTTTATTTTTGTTTGTTAATTTAAAGTGAATGAACAGCTGTAGGTCAGATTAGCACCCATATGTTAGTATGTTCATAGTTGTGATTTCACAATCGTGATAATAAATAAAATATTGCACCTTGTTTTTTAATGTGAAATAGTGATTTTTTTCCATCATAAACCATGAATACTTTATGTAAAAAAGACAATAAAGGATGTAAATTATTTTCACACAGAGCAATCCTGGGCATGTCCCATTGACTCATTACAAGCTAGCACTGGACCACAAAAGATTAATGTTGGTTTTATTCAGATGCAGCTTTGGCAAACATGATCCACTTTAAAAAAAACAACAGCACACAAATTTCAATTCCTGAGCAGATATTTTAAATCTAACCACTACAAAAGAGGTTGTAGTAATGAGACGTTTTACTGGGAATTGTCCTAAATAACCTCAAATGAGAATCCTGGTTTAAGATTTTGGTTTTTTATTTTTGTAAAAATGGCAGACTCAATAGTGCATAAGAGGAAGAAGTCTATTTTTCCACAAGATAAATACGGCTTTAAAGACGCATTCCTGTTTCTGATGAATTGCAGTACTGTAAGGCCAATTGGTGTTAAACTGTATAGGGTATTAGAGACTACCTACATAAAAGTTAATTTAAATTTCATGATGGCTGGCTAAAGGCTGCTAAAAGCTAGTTGTCCAACTGCAGTTTTTCAGTTATTGAGTAATCCTTAAATTTGTGCTAACAGAGTAGCTCAGAGATGCAGTCTGTGAAATTCCACAGAAACAGTTTTTAGCTTTTGATAACAGTCCTGTTCCTGTTGTATTGGAATATAGCAAAATCATTTATTGTATAAGTCTCCAAAGTGTAAAAATCTATTTGGGCACCGTGACACCAAATGGGGTGTGTCTTTAGGCAAGTGCCTAAAGTGGACAAAAAATAACACATACCAAACATATTTGGTGTTTGGAAAACAACATATTTTATAATTTTGAAGAATTCATTACAGAATCTACAGTATGGAATTTGACATTTCCCTCATGGTAGCCTGATAGTTTCCCTGAAATGTCCCCATTAGACATATTAGATAGTACAGTATTATATAATTCCACATTTATATGTAGTTGTATGGATTTTTAAGAGTTTTCAACTTTCTTCCACTGTGATTTATATGCACATCCAGACTAATTACTTACCGCTCCTGAAGGTGCTGGTTGGGCCGGGGCACAAAGTCAGTGAGGCGCAGGTTGAAGTCATGGCAGCGAAGTGGGTTCTCTCTGTAGTGCTGGATCAGGGCATATACACTGGGAAAGTGCAGGTTATCCGTCAGGAAGAACACAGTGTGGCCGCCCTCTGAGACTGAGCGAATCCGGCAATGCTGAACTCTACCACTCCGCCTACACATGCACAAACATGCTGTGATCAGTCCTGCTTTATAAGAGAAGCTGCTTATACAAATAAATACATACAATTGAAGTTGTTCGAATGCTTTAGCAGTATTAACATGATTGTTTCTTTAACCTAGACAGACAAAAACTAGATTATTGGTTGTAACATTGATTGTAACATCACTAAACAGCTCAGTACATTTAAGGGTTATGCCAACTGGCAATTATGTCACAACAGCTGATAGACGTCTTGGGCAAGATCCACCTCATATGCTTGGGAGCTTAAAGTACTTTTAACGTATGAGCCATAAAAAGTGTTTTATGACATATTAATGGAGAGCAGGAAAACATGGTGGCAGTACCAGAAGGAAAGCGTGTAGTCAGTAACAAATGTGTCACTCTCTCGCACAAGAAAGGTTCCATCTCTGCCTCCAGATTCAGCGCAAAATTCCTGGAGGAGCCTTTCAGCTGTCTGCCTTCCTTCAGACAACCGTCCATGGAACCAGGGCTCAGACTGGTGCAGATCAGTCCCACCCTGTGCCTGATCAGAAAAGGAAACAGGAAACTTTTTTTACAGGTTAGCCAGAGAGAGTCAGCTTAGGTGCAATGCAAAATACACTGACTTTCTAGGTTCCCTATAGCACAGCATGAAGAATGGAGAATTTCCACAATAGTATAAATTCTAAATTTTTAATTAAAACAATGTGCATTTTTTAAGGAGAAGAGATTGGTAAGAATAAAATGATCCAATGTTACAGTATAGTAAACATTTGAACAATTTTTTGTCATTTTAATATTTAAACAAATAGAAAAAGCAAGTAACTGTATGGGTAAAAAAGGAAAATCCCAGATACAGAGAATAACTATAGTATCACTCTTACCTTCCCGGGATCATCTTCAGTCTCGTTCTCCTCTGCATAGTATAGTTTGTTTTCTGAGATTACACAATAGTGCTTATACCATGTCTAAACACACATCACAAAACACATATTCATCAACAACACTGCTAAAATAATTAGCAAAATCAACAACAATGCACACACACCTTTCCAGATCTACACCAGGCAGAGCTTAAGGCAGAGTTTAATTACATTCAATTTTGTAATTTTTAGAATTAAATAAAATATCTACCAAAAACACAACCAACATAGAGGTGGTATGAAGAGAAATGCACCTGATCTATGGGGTCCCAGATGAAAAGGTCTCCCTGCTTTTCCCCTTTGCGCAGGTTTTTCTGCCCAAAGCTTTCACCAATATTCAGTTTTTTATGCTGTGTGGATGATTGAGCAGACATGCACAGGTTAGCTCCAGTCAATCTGTCACAACCAAGTAGCCTTTTCAGAAAGCAGAGTCTGATTAATTAAGACAACAATCAGCTGCATTCTAAAATCAATGGCCGAAAGCTACACTGAACCTACTTTCATTAAACAGAGGATGGCCTTGGAGCCGTTTAACTCAATTATCACTTTTACCTTAACTCATTAAGCAAACACATGAAACTGCTGCGATAATTGAAGATGAAAACCTCCACTGGAGCTGGCATTCAGCATTCCTACTACAACTCATGAAGCCTTAAAGGAGCTCAGGTATGTTCACCTTGAGGATGATCTTGCCCTTGAGCTGATTTGGAGAGGGCAGCTGTTCGGCCTCTGCTTCCACAGGCTCAATCAGCAGCTTGTCCTGGAAGACATCTCTGAACACCTGAGCCATCAGCTTCTGTTGTTTCAGATCACAGTGCTCTTCAATGGATAGCACCAAGGGGTACCTGGCCACAGCAGCAACACTCAATAAACATTTGCACATGTAGGTAAGTGGTTTATACTAACTGAGTTAAAGTGTGTGGAATGTAAACTCACTCAGAAGCAACAAAGGCATGGTCATTGATGGACTTTACCACATCTTTAAATTTAATCTTAGTGGTTCTTGTCCACCCGTGGTATATAATGGGCTCGTCTGATGGGCCGTTCCAGCAGTCCACTGCCACATATAAAAATAAAAGAGCAAATTAAGGATTATACTGCACATAGTGACCCAACACACAATTACACTCCACACTGTCATCACTGCTGTGAGAAAACCATGCATCTCTGAACTAATAACTTTAAAGCATACAGATAAAACTTTCTGCCTAATTTCAAAGGTTTTGGACAAACTTTATTTTGATGGTCCCCATACTATAAATGATAGTCTGTAGTTTCTACAGATACTTTCATTAATAACAAACTGTTTCATAAAAATCTGTTACATCTCAGTGGATTATCAACAGCTTTAGAGATGGGTTTAGGGTTAGTATTAGAAGTAAATTTAACCCTTAAAAGACCAATAGAATTTTGGCTGGTTTGTATTACTGTGTTAATTAAAATAATTATTAAAGCCTTTACTATGTGCAGAATAAAGTGTCTTGTAAATTGAAATGGGAAAGGATGATCCACTCTGAAGATAGCTAAATGGGAGCAGCCAAAAGATAATGATGAAGAAGAAGAAGAAGAAGAAGAAGAAGAAGAAGAAGAAGAAGAAGAAGAAGAAGAAGGTGTCTTGTGATTTGGTGTGAAACAAACATTGTATGTGGTTTTTCTTGTAAAAATAATTTTGTTTTTTATGTCATTTTAAACCCCTACTACTGGTCAAATGTATATTTCTTAACTTCAAAACTAACTTGAGAGGGACATAAGTTTAAGCACTACGGTTGGGGTTAAGCGTATTTTTAAAACAAATATTTTGTAAACTATTAACATAAAACAGGAGGTTGTCGGTTTTGATTCTGGACCAATAGATTACTCCTAGGTACCCCTGAGCAAGCTACGGCCTCTACGCTCCTCCCCAGATGCTGGTGACATAGCAAAGGCTGCACTATGTTTATGGGTTAAAAGCAATGAAGCATGTTGTTGTGGTGTGGTAGTGTTACCTATGATGTGTTCACAATGACAAAAAGTGATCATTTTCACTTTCATATTCAAGTTTTGTCACATGTAAGAGGTTTCGTTTAAAGCTATCACCAAGAAATCTTCAACCAAAGTAAAAGAATAATTGTTTCACAAGGTGTGAAGAAAAATATTGTGATGTAATCAATGGAATACAAAAGTAAACGTTTTGTAACAGGATATTTGAAAACTGAAGTCACTAACACTCGATGCAACGGCAGCCCAGTCTTAGACAGCGCACATAGGCCTCTGTGGATGACTCGCTGCGTAGTTGGTCACCAGTCAGATATCTGTGAGAAAAAAAAAACTGCACATCACACTCTGTCACAGGAAGTCCCTAATAAAAGGAGTGTGAGAGTAAGTGAGTATGAGTGTGTTGTGTGAAGCTATACTGACGTGTTGTGAGAGGAGTTAATCCAGTAGTGAGACAGAGGGTTGTTCATGTCCAGGCTGGACATCCCTGAGTATTTCTCATCCCAAATGGAGTTCTCTTTGGAGAACAGAAAGTTGAGGAACTAAATGGGAAGAAAAAAAATTAAAAGCAAATGCAAAAGAAAGACATCTGTAAGCTCTAATGCAGCTTTGTGTTATGGAGGCATATTGGAGAACATTTACTCAAACAGATTCTGATATGTTCCTGTACCTCGCCAACCGTGAACTCCGGGTCATTGGTCTTCCTCATGTTGTCGTCGATGAAGGTGGTCATCAGTTCACGCACTTGATTCATGTTGTTAGCCCATGTTTCCTTCAGGAGTAAATGACAAACAAGCATTAAAATAAAATTTTATATTTATCAATATTTATCTTTATATTTATATATATCAATATTTATATATTTAAATATATTTATCATTCATTCATTTATTCACTGTCTAAGCCACCTATCCTAAGCAGAGGGCTGCTAGTTCCTACCGACAAGCTCTCGGAAAAAGAACCCACCTTGGACATGTTATTTACTTTTCTAACAGTAATAACATTTATAGAACATACACAATATTATATTTTTTTTTCCAAAGTAAAGATAATTGGAAGACTAAATGGAAAGACACATAAAAACACATATTAAATAGCATTCTCAGAAAGATACTTACTTTCTGCTGATAGATAAGGAATCTTTGGAAGTCATATAAGAGAACTGCTGAGGAATCTGGCTTATCTGTGTTACTAAAAGCAAAAAATAAGACACGTCACATAAAAATCTGTGAGAGAAAATGTCAATTTTATTGACACCATGTTTATGGTAGACAGTTATGAAACATCAGTGACTGGGTTTGATGTCTTACCCCATAATGAAGGCACAGGACTCTTTCTTAAACTCATCCAGTATCTAACACACACACACACACACGCACACACACACACACACACACACACACACACACACACACACACACACACACACACACTTTAATAAAAGAACATAAAACTGAATAGTACTAAATTAATAATTTAACACTCAGACTCTCAAACTCACCATTTTCTGGTTTTCAAATATCAAATCATTATAGAATTTGTGAAACTGCTCAAAGTCAAGAACATCTTTCTTCCCTCCAACGGCCTGAAAACAAGTAGTTGAAGCAGTAGTTTAAGAAAAGTTACAACCATCTACATTTTTTTTTCATGTCTTTGCAAATTGGTTGACAAAGGGTGCTGAGATTTTATACTGATTCATGCTTAATGGTGATGTAGTGCTCAGGCTTTTTCTACCGTAAATTTTTCCTTCAGAAATCTCCCTCCAGGCACTTTAAAGTTAATCTGAGGCAGCAAAGACTTGATTTCCTTCAGAGTGATGCTACAAACAGAAAATATACACAGACTTTGCTTTAATATATTATTTAGAAAGATCATTTCCATTTTATGCTGGAAATGAGTAATAACTAATAGAAATAAGGCTGTAAACGAAAAAGGAAAAATGCTGACCTGTTTTTCTTTGTCTGATCAACAGAGTACATCTGCTTTCTCAGCCAGCTATAAAAGAGAGAAAACATAACTGCATGAAACTGGAAACTGGAAAACAGAGGCAAACAGATGAAGAAAGTGTGTGAGTGTATGTGTGTGTGGGTGTAGGTTTTTGTGTGCACCTCTCTATAATCTCTGGAGTATGAGCTCCCGATGTCTCTTGTCTGAGTAACTCCAGCCCAATTTGCCATTTTTCAGCATCTTCCACTGAGTCAGCTTTAAAATAAGACATATAATGATATTCCTAATACTAATAATTCCTAGTACTTTAAAAGCATAATAAGAAAAGGAGTTTATGCAAATAAGGAAAGCTGTCTTTACACAGATATACTTTTATACATTTGAATATGCCTGCTGCCTTTAACACTGTATTAACATTTCGTAATGATCTGCTCAACAGAAAAGGTCTAAAATTACACATTCATAGGTTTATAGGTCAGTAAAAAAAAAATCTTGATCATTTGATCACTGCTCAGCCAGCATGCACACCACAATAAAGTGATAACATACAAAGGAAGATGACAAGTATGTTCAGCTGATTCTTCCTGTCTTTACTTCCAAACCTCAAAAATGGTGCAACTAAGCTTGTTACATACTCACCTCCCAGACTCAGTGTGTTAAGAACAAACTGGTTGCCATAGAAGATTGTAAAACATGTGTTGTCTGGATGCTTGTCTTTGCTCTCCTTAAATCTCTCAAAATCCTTGGAATTTTTTCCTGCCCGGACCTCCCGAATCTCAAAAAGGTCCACTACAGCAAAAGATCAGGCCAATTACTTTCTAAATGAACTTCAAAAAAACAACAAGCACACAAACTCCAACCATAGAAGCTGTGAAAACACACTGATCAAGAGCTTGATTAATTATAGATAAAACAAGAGTAAAATATACTTAAAGGTGAAGCAAGAGAATAAGTGAGAGAAATGGTGAAAGTGGAAGGTCAAGAGTGATATGTGAGATAGGCAGAGGTGTAATGACAGTGTGCAGCAACATCCATTCAGACTAAGGGCTGCTTCTCAAACATAATATCTGTCTTGTGTGTAGCACCAGGGTCCTGGAGGAACGTTATTTCATTTCACTATGTACTATGTATATGGCTGAAATGACAATAAAATCCTGTTAGACTTGACTTGACTTGGAAATATGTTTTTTAGAAAAGAAACCCTACAATTAGTAGACAGTATATCCTACAGGCTTTCTGTTTTTATAACTGACTAATCTCTTTCTCTTTTGATATGATAAGATGGCAATGCGTAACATGGAAAGCTTAATAATAATTAAACATCAAATTAATAATACCAAAAAAACATCTCATTGTTGTCATCAGCATCATTATAAAGGGTATTCAAATCGAAAGAACATTCTTTAAGAAAGTGATCAGTACTTAGATATATTTAGATTAATTTTAGGCTGCCTCAGGTTAAGAGATTTTGAAAGTATATCCAGCTTCGGTGAAATTAAGCAGGTAATAGAAAT
>CM029375.1:17755650-17818150 GCA_017165825.1 Hepsetus odoe | reverse complement strand
GCCCGACTGTGACCACGGCCAAACTCATAGTCCAGCCACAGACCAAAGTACTCAAGCTGTCCACCCATACCCTGAGAACAATGAAAACCAATGAGAACAACCAATGAGTTCATTTCAGAGGAGATGAACTCAATGCATACTATGTGAATGTATGTATACTGTTCAAAAGATATTTACATACAATTCAGTTACAGATTGTTATAATATGATGAATATCCTACAACTGCACAATGCCTAAATAATTAAGATTACAGGGAATAAAAACATGTGAAATATAACCAGACAATAATTTATGAATGGATAATTACAACATAATAATAAACTTCATGATAACCGCCCCCCTCCCCCCAAAATAAAAAAAACAAACAAACAAAAAAAACACCTAAAGTCTCTGGTGTCTAGTTCTGTCTCATCTTACACTTTCTAAGTTATTAAGTTGTGGAATGGGCTTCCCATTGTGATTAGAATCTTCTTAAGATCCAGCTGTTGGGGACCAACCTTTTCTATCAAAAAAGGCTTTCAGCATGTAAGCGCTAAATTTATTTACTTATTATTTAAGTTGAAAATAATGACTTATTTTGCCTGAGTCAGTTACAGGGCTTATAAACATGTAACTTAGCTGGCAAATAGTTAATTGACATTCCCCATATATTCCCCATCTTACCAGACCATTGGGCATGGTTTGTTGGCTGTGGTTCAAATACATGTAGTGCTGGTTATAGCCTGTGCATGTAAAAACTTGCATCGATGGAAAAACAGAGAACAGGAAGCACCTGGAATCACCTGGACAAAAAAAATGCAAAACATATTAAAAACAAATACAAAAAAAAACCATAACATACACAGTCATAAATTGTTCTCATTCTCTTACTCACCCTGAAACTGAGGTTTGACTTCCCAGCTGTGAGATGCAAAACCTCCAAATATGTGACCCTTGGTGTCTTTCATTAATAAGACAGTGGGGCCTTGACTTTTGCAATTGCCCATAAGACGAGTAAAGCTTTCCCCATGTACATTTGTGGAGAATAGCAACCTCCAGGGAGCACTGTATCCTGCAGGTAACTGAGGGGTCAGGAACATGAGAAGAGGTAGATCCAGCAAACAACGTAGCTCACTCCAAGGAGCATCTCGACACTGGGGTAGAAGGATGGGTGGTGAATGTGAGGTAAACCCAACTTCAAGACCCTCACTAATTAGGAGCTCAAGGAACGTGCCCACTCCTGAAACTCTGAAAAGCCAGTCCTCTAGGCAAGCAACATCACAGGTGTTCTGAGCTGCAAAGGAAAAACAGGCGCTTCTGTGATATGAAGTGAAAGTGAAGTTACACAGTGAACCATGACATAATGCAGTCTCTGCATTAAACTAATACTCAAACAGTGTAGCAGTGGGCAGCCATATCCAGCGCTTGATGAGCAGTGATGGGGACGGTACCTTGGTCATAGTATTTCAGGGCAACCTTTTGTACTCGAACCCACAACCCTGATTATAGACACTAATCCCTTTTCTCTAGGCCATCACTACACCACCACCAAAATCTCTTGAAGCCACCACAAAGCAGAGCGCTGACAATTTTGTACATAAAGTAAGAGCTTCTCTTCGGGGTGCTTCCATATATGTATGACATTTGAATAAGATTCTAAAATTAAAAAATATATATTTATTTACCTGTTGTCAATAAAATCTTTTCTTTTATATCACTTTTCTAGTGAATGTAGATGTTAGTATGAGCCCTTTAATCAAGCCCATATTCTTACATCAGAGAAAGTGTGCCAAACTATTTTAAGGTTAAAAATAACATAACCTACTCAAGTACACTAACCTGATGGTTTTAACTCTGAGCTCAACTGCTCAGCCAGCAGCTTCACTCCCTGGGCACCATGACCCATGTGATCTGGTCTCCAGCCTCTGAGCTGCCCCTTATGTGCAAGAATCTGAACCACAGCTGCAACCAAGTCTTCTAAAAACTGTAATAAAAAAAATTCAGGATGTTTGGTTTTGGACAGAACTGCAGAACTAGATATTGTTCCTTTACACCATTTTATGCAAGTGTTGTTTCAAACATAGAATAACTTTATAACAATAAAAGGGTAATAATTTATCCTTTTCTCCTAAAAAAGTCTAAGTTTAAAAATAGTCAGAAAAGAACAGAACAGGCACTTGACACCTGAGCACACATTTGTCTGAAAAACTGGCTTAAATATTGTTAAGCAAACACAACTGTACAGATGCTGCGAAGAGCCAGATCAGAGCCAGTTCATGACAAGGGGAAGTATTTTAAATGGTAAAACCATACTTACCCCTCGAATCTGATCAGTAGTAGCAGCCCCCTTTGTCCCGTGTGCCATGGCCATGACAAGCGGTGCCCGCTCCTCTGCAGTCCCACGGAGAGTATCTGCCAGGAAGATCACCAGCTGCTCTCTACTAACCCCACCACCAGGGGGCAGTGGCACAACAGGGTCCACATTACACATGCCCTCAAATACTCTTCTGATCATGGCCTCTGAAGTCATGTTACCCATAGTTACCTTTAAAAATATGTAGAAGAAAAAACGGGACAAATGGGGGGAATCCTTTATTAATAATTCAGAATGTTCACAGAATCAGCAATGCATCTTCTTTGTGGAGGATCTTTCCTAAATTAAAGGCTGTGTCTGGCTTTACGCAGGGGCATATGAGAAGAATCTATTTAATATCATTTGCCAGGCGCAGAAACCCCACCATTTTCATACCTAATTAATTCAGTATTAATTATTGTGTCATTCTTGTTTACTAAAATGCATGTTTGGGGCGGATTGGACACGTGGTCCCCAGTACCCCGAAGCTTGGTGCGCAGTAATAATTACTAGCGGGGACACACGGGGAGATACAGTGTTATAATCCAGCGGAGGAAACCCACTGCCTTGCCGTGCTGCATGTAATTCATCCTAACCTTGAGCGTGTCGAAGAGCAACACCTTCCCTTTAGCTGAACTAACGTTAAGACTCTGGAGTCTGTCGAAGACCCCCTCGATGCGCGGTCTCTCATCTGGACGAAAACGGAGCAGCCGTTTGTGAACCTGCGCGCTCTCCGCGTTTCCCATCGCTGAGGAGGAGAATAAACACAGTTTACAGACAGTTCCGCTGCAGCCGGCCTCACACACGGGCCAGCAGAAAGCCTGGATACGTGTGCGAGCTGAGAAAAAGCAGTGGAAACTGTAAAAGATCAACTAATATCACTGTTACTGAAGATAAAGGTACCAGTGAGCAAAAAACTACAACTGCCCAATGTAAACACATGGTCACTTCCGGCACCGTGAAACGCGTCATCGCCGGCAGACCAATAGGAATAGAGAGAGATCTGACCCGCACTTTGCTGATCCGATTAGCTTCAACATAATTGAATATTTTATTAAATGAAATACTGCTTTATGTTTGTATATTTTAATGTGTATGATTTGCATGTTTATGTCAGGTCATACACACACACACACACACACACACACACACACACACACGGTACTATTCTGAAGATGGCAGGTAAGAATGTTTAAAGCTGTTAACCTTTGCAAAATGTGTTTTTATTTGTTCTAAACAACACTATACGTCAAACACAACATCACACATTTTAGCGTGTGTGTGAATGGTATGTTTACACAGAGGTATACAGCAAACACACACATTTGTTTCAAATAATTAAACAATAATAAAATCATGTGAATGAAAGAGAGGACAGTGGAGTGGTTAGGATGCAGGGAGTAGAGGTGACAGAAGTGGAAGTTAAATACTTGGGATCAACAGTTCAGAGTAACAGCGAGTGTGAGAGAGAAGAGAGGTGAAGAGTCCAGGCAGGTTGGAATGGGTGGAGAAGGGCAGCGGTTAGGGAATCGCCCCCGGAAGATTGTGGGTTCGATTTTTGAGCAAGGTACCGTCTCCATCACTGCTCCCCGGGTGCCTTCAATAGCTGCCCCCTGCTGCACGTGTGTGAAACACAGATTGAATTGCGTTGTGTGTCATTTACAGAAGAGTGTCAGGAGGGATCTGTGACACACAGGGACCAGCTAGAGTAAAAGGGAAGGTTTACAGGACAGTAGAGAGACCAGCTACGTTGTATGGGCGCTGATGAAAAGACAGGAGGTGTCAGAGTTAAAGATGCTTAGATTTCCGTTGGATGTGGCGAGGATGGACAGGATTAGAAATGAGTGCATTAGAGGGACAGCTCAGGTTAGTCCTCTTGGAGACAAGGTTAGAGAAGCAAGGTTGAGATGATCTGGACACGTCCAGAGGAGAGACGAGCATCAGAGGTGACAGGATGGTTGAGGATGGAGCTGACAGGAAAGAGGAGAAGAGGAAGACCAAAGAGGAGGTCTATGGATGATGTGAGAGAGGACATGCAGGTGGCGGGTTTGAAGCAGGAAAATGCAGAGGACCGGAACAAATGGAGACATAAATACTTGTGCTGGCTGTGGTCGGTCCGCTGTTACTGAATGAGAGGACGGATGAGCAGCTGTATCAGTGCGCTCTGCTCGGGGTCTGTCTGTGTGTTTTGCCGGCAGGTGTCGCTAGTGCGCCATCAGCAGGTCCACAGTGTTTCTCATCCTCCGTGTCTTTGCGGAACTTTTCCTCCGAACAGCAGACGATGAAAAAAAGCGCCTTTTAAGGGCATGAGCTGTGGCGGCGCGTGGGGCGGGCTGAACGACTGCCCTCCTTCAACACACACACACACACACACACACAGTAATAACAGTGAGATCACTCAACAACACAGATCAGGAGCAATGCTGGGTGGTGCTGATCAAATTAACATCACGATTTCCTGATCACGGTATAAGACAAAGGAATTTTTAGCCCTTTAAATGTAGAAATGCACTTAATTTACATCTCAAAAAACAACCACCTGACAACTTCTGAGAGCTGCTGTTTAGTGTGATTACATTGTGAATGTAGTTGTTACAGCACAAAATATCTTTTAAGTACATGTAGCAATATTTGTAAGATCTTTTGTGCCATTCATATCGGCCTGTTCATCACTGAATGTGATCGCTGCTGATATTCTCAAGGTCTTCAAAAAGTGAAAAATGGCAAAAATGGAGATACAAGGTTTTGTTCTGACAGCAGTGGTATAAATCTCATTATTTGCTCCAACCATCAAAAAATATACATCTAAAGCAATACCACGATATGTCAGTATCGCGATATGCCAGTCTGTCACTCAGAATGATATATGATTACAGTAATGTCACTAATTACAGATTTATTTTTTATTTATTGCTACAGTTTAAAGGCATGTCTTGATAAAGTTATTGCTCATGGATAGGCCAGCTCACATGACTCTACGTGGGGCACTCACCACCAGGACTCATTCAGGCACTTTCAAAGACTTAAATGGGATTTGACTACGCTCTCAGCATGTCGGCTTGATTAACAGTCCAGGCTGAGATCTTTCCTGCTGGGAGGATTCCCTGCTGGCCTGTAATGTGACTGCTGTCTGGCCGGGCCTGACTCTTTCCACACACCTGCTGTACAGCAGCTGCCAGTGGATGACAAAACCCTGCTCAAGTCCATGCAGAACATCCTTCCCAACACAGAAGTATTTGGTCTTTGTCTCTACATCTGTGGCTTGTAATTAGAAGTAACCTGCAGTGTGTGTATTGTTTTCTACACTTTAACACTTCAAGCAGAGCATCACACCTTCTGTATAGTCACAGTATCTCTGTGATCTCTGCTTTGGGCACCTTAAAGCCACATAAGCCGTACAGTGTGGCAGTGTGTGCGGTGTTTCATATGAACAGTGCATTTTGTCATGGGGTGAGAGTGTTTCATTTTGGTTGAGGTGTTCCAGCATGTTCCTCTGTTTTCACTGCAGTCTGTGTGCAGTCAGAGAATGCAGGAACATGATCACAATAGTGGAAACAGTCATTCCACAACACACTTCTACTAAAAGAGAAACAAAATATGCCTGTCCTAGCTGACCCAAACAGGTCTCTGAGCCATTCGGTGGTTATTTGGAAGGGGAACAGAAAATGCTGTATATGCTACCAGAATAACAACGCTTTAACAGTAATCCTGACTTGCCAGTGTCAAGACTTACCTAGACTTAGGGCTGACATTCATAACAACACCATTTAAAACCAACTTATGATTAATGATTAAGACAGTGGTTCAGGAGTTGTGGGTTCGAGTCCCTCTCCTGTAGGTTGCCCTGAGGTACCCTTGAGCAAGGTACCATCCCCGTCACTGCTCCCTGGGCGCTTTCAATAGCTGCCCCCTGCTGCACATGTGTATGGGCGCAACGCAGAGGTTGAATTTTGCTGTGCTGCGTTTCACAATGACAAGGGTAGTCACTTTCACTTTCCTCAACACCATGCATAATATAATCACATCATCTTCATAAATCTTCAGAATTTCTTCTGCCCTTCTTAATGCCCATGAATGTCACAGATGTTTTCAATTGTCCTCATTTGTGACCTTCTTTCTTTTTATTTACATGCTCCTTTCTGTGCTTAAGCATATTTATTTTTACAATGCTCATTACAAACTGCCCCTACATGCTATCAGGTTTCTTCCTTCTCAAGAAGGAAGACAAACACTGACTGTTAGTTACCTATTCCCACTAAATGTGCACTGTGTACCAAATTAACTTTAACTTACAACCTCTCAGGAAGTGAAATACTGGCCATCCTTTCAAAGTTTAATACCCTTTGTTATTATAGTTGGTTTGCTTATAAATTTCATGTGCTTGTATGTACTATGGTCTTAATGGTATCTTTATGGTACTTATTGTACTTAAATTACATTTAATTACATTGGGTACTTAAATTTCCAACCTCTCTTTATCACTTGAAATGAAAGGTTGTTTTTGTTACTGTTCTTTTATGACTGATATATGTACGACCCCAAATCAAAAAAAGTCGGCTCAGAAGAAAAAGTTGGAACTGCAACTGATCAGTATGGAAACTGCAAAGGGTGAAGAAAATTGCAGCTATTCTTACATTTATTATGACTTTTAATTAATTGCCAAGAGTATGAACCCAATATATTTCATTTTTTGACGGGTCATCTTCATTTCATTTGTAAATATAATACATACATATAATATTGTAATGTTGTAATGCTGCCATTTTTTCTTAACACATTTAAAAAATGGTTTGCACTGAAGATATCAAGTGATATGAAGATATCTTCCTGCAAATGTTTGTTAAGATATGGTGTACTCATTTGTTTCAAAAACCTCTAAGCCTGGGGCAGCGGTGGCCTAGCGGTTAGGGCGTTAGCCGCATGATCGGAGGATCAGGGGTTCAATCCCCTTCCCAATAGGTTGCCCTGAGGTACCCTTGAGCAAGGTACCGTCCCCATCACTGCTCCCCGGGCGCTTTCAATAGCTGCCCACTGCTGCACGGGTTTGAGTGTGCATGGGTAAAATGCAGAGGTCCAATTTCGTTGTGGTTCATGTGTGCTGTGCCGTGACCTCGCAATGACAAGGGTAGTCACTTTCACTTTTTTTTTCTTTCATTGGCCTTTGTTATGGGTGAAGAATATGGGTTTTCATTGTCTTGAATGGACATCTAGAAGACAACATATGCTGCTCTAAAATCTCAGTGTATATTTCTGCATTAATGTAGCCATAAAAGAATTTTACATTACTGCAACCCTATATCATGACTCTTTGGACTTGTTGCTAATTACAGTCTGGAAGGTCCTTTTAATTTTTTATCAAGAGTGAACAGTGTCCATTTCTTCCAAAAAAAAGATCTGAAATACTAATTTGTCTGACCATGATACTTCTTTGTGCTGTAGTTTATAATAACCCCTTGCCCGTGTGGTTCTGTTAGCTATTGATGATTGATGTTTCGTGATGCAGTGGCACTGAGTGGCTTGTGAGTGTTCAGCATAAGCTTGCACCCTTGACATTTATGCAGCTTAACTTCCTCCAGATTCCATCAGATGGCTTAATAATGTTATGCATTGTAGATGAAGAAATATGCAAATCCCTTCCAATCTTTCTTTGAGGAACAGTCATTTTTTAACATTGAAATCATTTTCTCATGCTTTTGTTGATAAAAGAGAGATCCTCTGCCCACCTCTGCTCCTTAAAGACTCACCTTTTTAGATAACCTTTAATAACCTTAAATAACAATCTCCTGTTGACAACATCTGTGTGAAAACACATCATTATTACCTTTTTAGTAAGCTTGATCTTTTTAGAAAGATCATCAAAGTAACTGTAGGAGTCGCTATTTTATTATTAGTATAGCTGTTGTTTTTGAAGTTGTTGTTGTTGTTGTTACTTACATACATTTAGCATACTGTCAAACTTTGGGGTTGTAAAGGACATTCATTCTGATTGGCTGATTCATTTCCATTTATGTATTATATATGTATTAATGAGTGACTATTCAGTTTGGAAAATAATGTTTATAGATTACATTAAGTTCAGAAAGCAAAGAGTGATTCCTTGAAAACCATCCAATCATGAAGTGGGGCTGGACACCTAGTTCTCGGGTGATCTGTCAGACTGCTGTTAAGTTAAGTTAGTCTCAGCCAGCCTCTCAGAGTGATGAAATTACACCAAGCCTTTCATATCTGCTCTGAGGCCTGTGTCATGTAGGCACAAGCAGAAAGAAATTTCTGGGATGCACATGTGGATGAGTCCATAAAACTTTCTTGACTTTATTGAAGGTATTTCTGGCAGTAGCCTCAGTCACTACATGCCCCAGCACCATGGTGCAAGCCACGACACGAGATTCTTCTGTCTTTTTTCTTCACTTCTTCTTTCCTCTTCCCCTGCCTGCTATGTTCACTCCACCGCCCTATATGGTAAAAGGTCTTTAGCACAGCAAATGCACAGGAAACGGTGAAGCGCCCACACACGCACACACTCATTCATGTAGAACCTGATATACAAAAACAATTACAATGATACAGTTACAATTACAACACACTCAAATGCAAAGACATATTCACCACACTTGTATTGTGAGTTTTGACTCGTGTTGATCTGGTGAAATTACAGCATTGGTCAACTGCCAGCTGTAACACTGTCTGTGTTTATTATGGCCAATCAATTGAAGCTCCGGGCAGAGGACTGAGATAACATTCACAGCATTTCACTTTTACAAACACTCTTATCTCACATTGCTGCACATTTTCTCTCTGCCTCATGCACCCTTAAGGCCTTTTAGTGTGTGTACTGGTTATTTACTCTGATTACTCAATTTTAGTCTCTTCATTTTATGTCTGTGTGTTTCCTATATCTTACTTTCTCTTTATAACTGCTCTTATCCCACTTTGTTTCTGGTTCCCTTTTGGCCTATATTTTGTGTCACTTCATGTGTCACAAGTCTTGACTCACATGAAGACATGGTAATGTTTTACTGATCTTCACAAGCAGTTTTCTCCACAAATTCAACTTTTTTTTGTAAAACATTCCCCTTTGGTCACTGTATAAGGGTATAAAGTAATTTTATTCAGATATAAACAAATCAGTGTAATGACTTCACAAATGTAGTTATACTGACCCTGTGTGTGTAGGTAAGCACAATAACAGTCCACTCTCAGAACACTCTGTAGTGTGACTAAGGCATGACTTGAGCGTTGTGCAGGATCGTGAGTCTTATCTGTCAGGTAGAGTGTGAACCTGCAAGGTTGTAGTTAAACTATTTGCATTGCAAATCTTTCTGCTGTATGGGCATTGTTAAGGCCTTCATGTATCTCATACAGGCTTAACAAGACGGAAGAAGCCAGCTTGATAAATTGTTAGGAAATTACAATGGTTGCATTACACAAGATCGAGTTCCACATCCATGGTCACGCGCGTCATGCTCGGCACAACATCCAAAAGGTCTTTTGATGAAATACTAAACCAGTACAAAAAACTGGACTACTCCGTTTCAAGTAAAATACATTGATTACGAATTATAAGTTGTGTATATATGAAGAGTGAAACCCAGCATGGATTGGCTTTTACACATTCATCTCAGTTATGTAGTCCCTGGCTAATATGCAGTTATGCAGTACAGTCACATACTTAAATGTCTGTAAAGAGCTGATGCAAACCCATCTCGCAGCACTGTGCCTGTCTAGTTAACCCCTCAAAATCACATTAATCCTAAAACCAATAGATAGACATATCTGTTTTAAAATATGTGATCTATAATCTTGTTACAAAGGCTAAAGTACCATTACACAGCTCTAATACAATCCATTCAATCCCTCTGGGACCCTAAAAGCTGACCTTATGTGTGTGAACTCTACTTGTGACCTTTCACTTTATGGCATGTCACATATTTTATTAGTGCACTTGAAACACAGCTATGATCAATAAATAAATGGCACCAAGTGCGTTGATCCATACACAAAAGAGATATTGTTTAATTAACACAAGTATGTCCAGAATGTCCAGTGTCAAAAAAGCAAGTTTGTGCTGGGGATGGGGGGTTGGTATTGTTAGTGCTTGTGTGGTTGGAGATGGTTTGTTTTTAAAGCAGGTTTTGAGTATATTATACCAGTATATTGTGTGTGTATATATATGTACACACACACACACACACACATATATATATATATATATATATATATGTATATATATATATATATATATATATATATAGGTTGGCGGTGGTCTAGTGGTAGTGGTAGTACCCTTAACCCTGAGTTGCTCCAGGGGGACTGTCCCTGTAATTAGGACATGTAAGTCGCTCTGGATAAGAGCATCTGCTAAATGCCGTAAATGTAAATGTAAATATATATATATATATATATATATATATATATATATATACAGTACTGTGCAAAAGTTTTAGGTATGGAAAAAATGCTGTAAACAAAGAATGCTTTCAGAAATATAAGTAATGATTGTTTATTTTTATCAATTTACAAAATGCACAGAGTTTAACAAAAGAGGCTCCAATCAAATCAATATTGGTAAGTATACCTTTGCCTTCTCAAACTAGCATCAGTTCTTCTGGCCCCCACAGGTCTCTGATCTCAACATCATCCAGTGTTCGGGATTACATGAAGAGACAGAAGGATGAGGAGGGGGCTTCAAGCATCCACAGAAGATCTGTGGTTAGTTCTCCAAGATGTTTGGAACAAATTCTACCGGCCTGGAGTTCCTTCAAAAACTGTGTGCAAGTGTACCTAGAAGAACTGATACTGTTTCTTGAAGGCAAAGGGTGGTCACACCAAATATTGATTTGATTTTAGATTTCATATATATACATATACCCCCATGCAGGCTGGCAACTCCGTCCAGATGTGTCCCATCCTACCCTGTGAGCTGGGATGGACTCCAGCACTCCCCCGCAACCCGCTTGGGACTAGCGGCAGAAAATGACTGACTGATTGACTGACCACATATATATATATATATATATATATATATATATATATATATATATATATATATATATATACAATATATATATATATATATAGTTCTATCATTATTATATGGTACCCCAATGTTATACTGATATTATAAAAAAAAACAAAAAAAAAACAAGTACAATAAAGTCACTGAAGCCACATTGAGGAAAGACAGTACTAGATCTCCACAGAATTTGCATGGAGTTTATTACCATGGTAAACCTACATAGCAAGCATAGTTTGTTATTTAAAACTTGTTGTCTCAGTACCCAAATCTTATTGTGAAATGTAGCACTTCTTGATTGTGACTTTCCATGCAAAACTTTGTTAAAATGATGACCATGTGTGCATGTAGAAGTAGAATGTAGTTTTGCATTAGGCACAATGAGAGATGAGTGAGATGATTAGCACCTTGTTATAACACCTAATAAAAAATGAAGGTGCCAAAAAGGATTTTTGGTTTTCCTAATATTCCGCACAGAGTGTTATTCTGATTCCTGAACACTGCTGCATCTTTACATTTCATGCAATATGTCTATGGCCCTACACAAGGACGCCCATAGATAAGATTTGGGTTAGCAATTTTTTTTTCCTTTTTAACCACAAATGCATTCTAAGATTTGTTTTGAATTTGGATTCTCGAGGAAATGCTCTCTAATTAATTTTGCATGCAAACTAAAAACATTTTCTAAAATTTAAAATTGGATTTCGGCACTTACCTAGCTTTGAGACATCACCTTTGAGAGTGTTAAAAGACATGCAGAGGTCATCAAACCAGGCCCAAGCCCCCCAGCCACACTTAACCCTGGACCGTCAGCATTTTTGCAACCACTCAACTAACAATGCATTGTGGATGACACAAAAATGTGGCCTGTCTGGTGGGCTTTTAGAACCACTTTAAAAATTACTACCCTTGTGCAAGCTTGCTCCAAGTCTATTTTCTCCGCCTTGTAACTGCATCTTGTGATACTTTTCACCATAGTCTTAGTCAGTCGGTATATGAAGAACTGATAAAAATTTAAGTTTACTTTTTTTTCTCCCATGGTGTGTTCTTGGGATTTATTCTTGGCCACATTTTTTTTCATAAAATATATTTTCATTTGTTTCTTTAATTTAGTATTTCTTTTCATTTCATGCTAACTATATTCTGCTGCTTGTCTGTAAAATGCAAGGACTTGATTAGCCTATCTGTTAAAGTGCACTGAGCCATTAAGACAAGTTCCTTTAGACAAGTTTAATGAAGACAAAAGTTTTTGTAGTTGGCCTGAACAGTATCTTTAAGGCTTTACAGTATATGGCATATAAAGTTAAACATTTAACCAGACATTTAGGTTTTATGTTTTATTCCTGATTTTAATGGATACAAGTATACTTTCATTCACTTAGGAAATATTGCTCTGCCTCAGCTTCATTCAGCCCAAAATGCAACCACTTGTCTTGTTACAATGACTACATGTAAAGAAAAAATTAATCCAGCATTTACTTTGCTTGGGGGGTTACAAGTGAAAGTCAGCATTGATTATAAATCAATTGAATTATTACTTCTGTTTACAAATGTAAAGTCTTTAAAGTCTTATAAACAAGTGCTATTTGTTCAGGTTATATTTAGAATCAGCAACCACGTACCTTAAAATCTATTAATATTCACATTTCCTGTTTAAAGTATGCCATATTTCTAGTTTTTGTTTAGTGTTTATAGTTCCTGTATGTTTTGAGCAGTTTATGGGTGTTATGTTTGTGTCATGTTATTGTGATTATTTCTTGAATTTCTTTAAATATATCATTATTAAGCATGCTTTAATTCAAGTGAAATAAAGTTCTTCTAACTTAATAATGTGAAGAAGCTTTTTGGTGAAGCTTCTTTACAAACTTTATATTTAAACTTGTTCTGATGACAGTTACATTTGTTCAGTGTGAGCAGGTGTTTCAAAGATATTTATTAAGGATAGGGCTTGTACTACTTGAGTAGCTCTGATTGAAACAAGGGAACTTAGTGTATTGCTCCATTCTGGGAAGTTTTGGAGCAGGTTTGTAAGTCACCCAGTGATGACGAGGTTCTGGCAGCAGCAGGTTGGTGATGATGAAGTTTCTGCACCAATTTGATGGCTGGCTGTAACGGCTGCTCATTAGCTGCTAACAAAAGCTGCACTGTGCCATAGTTGAAGTGGCACACAGGAGCATTGAGAAGCAACCAATTCACATTTGCATTCTCTCCCCTATTCACTTGGCCTGAAAGAGTGCCCCCTCGCGCGCCCCAGCATCCTCCCCCTACCCCAAAAACCCTGTCCCATTCAAAACAGGCTCCTGCGGTAACTCAGAAACAGGCTGTCCCTGAATCCTCTCCTCCAGCCCTGCATCTGCACTGCACTACTATGCCATACACAGGTTACTGCAAGTCACTGCATAGTGCATGTAAATGCATGTGTTTGGATGCATGCAAATCCCCATGGACACCATGCCCCCTAGGATTACGAAGCTTCAATAACAAGTGCACAGTGCTGATTACTGTATTAATTACTGCATGTCTTCCCTAACATATTTCAACATGAACACAGAATGAAAACTAAACCTACTTAGTAGGAAAACCTATCAGCAGATATTAACAGTGAAAAAGATGCAGTAAGCAGAATAAAAGACAAGTTCATAAACATTTGTCTCTGTCACATTGTAATAAATAAACACACACAAAAGCAGGCGCATAACTGCAATGTGTGTGGGATATGAAATATTCTGAAGCTGGGAGGCCTCTGGTATGCAGGAAGAATTTGAGCAGAACAGCTAGCTGGGACTTCCTTGTGAATGTTTGTGGGAATTATGTTAAATAGTCTTTTGAAATATGTACTCTCGGTCAAACACCCACATACAGGTTTTCTTTTTTTTTCCGTGCAGTAGGTGGGATCATACGTAGGGCCTATATATTAAAATTGAAAAGGGTTTTGTTCCTAAATGTACAAGGTTGTTCATGAAACATTGCAGTGGTTAAATTTTCTGAACTACCAAAAAGAAATGATTCTACTTTGCGGTTGAAGAAAGCATTAAAAGCTGTTTTTTGTTGTTTGTGATCTCCTAGCAGGCTTTACACACACACACACACACACACACACACACACACACACACAAACACATACACACACACACGCACACACACACACACACACACATACACACACACACACACACACACAGATAGAAGGAAAAGCAAACAGCAAACGAGCCAGGCTCTTTGTAGGATCTGTGGCGTTGTCTGGACATGCATCTCTCTTGAATCACTGCAAACAAGTGTGAAGATTACAGCCAGGCTGCTTAGGTTGGCTGTGGAGCAGAGTCAGCACACAGCTTGTGAGACTGTGACAAGACACTAATCATGGCCCACCAGTTATTAATCTCATTAATTCGGTCCCAACAGGCATGTGGCAACACCTGTCCAACACCCTAAACACATTGCACAACTGTCACACACACACACACACACACACACATTTTGTTAATTAGTCATTCACACCACTGCACTGCATTCTGGATTGAAGCAAATTGTTTAAATGTTGCTGTGAGCTAATGGCCTATGGCACAATTCAGCAGCTCCTATGTCTTATTGACTCCATAGACAAGGAATGCATCAAACCCCAGATTTACTCTCAATTAATCGTAGTTTGCTTGCGTGCTTGCCGTTGCTAACCCTCATCCTAATTGGTTCACTAATTTAGGTGTCTGATTAAAGCAGTTACATTGTGTAAGTACAAATATTAGGGGCCCAAAGTGTTTACCCTACCTGTACTGAAAGAATAGAATTATAGGATAATGCTAGCTCTGTTAAATCATGTTAAATCATCTTCTTTTGCATCACACTGTTCAACAAGATCTAACTCTTAACAGATCATTTCTTGGAACAATTTTTCCCTTTGATGCCTCCTCCAACTCCAACCATTTGTCTTCTGTCATGTGAACACAACTCCATGTAATAAAATCTGCAAGAGGCTTACAGATTATAGATTAAGTAATTAGGCAGTCGAGTACACATCTGTTGGACTAAATGGTGGACAGGGAGAGCAAGAAGGAGGGATTAGGGAGGGGAGAGACAAAGGGGGCAGAAAGGCAAATAACAGGGAGGGTAGGAGAAAAGGGGGTTAGTGGAGTGAGGAGCACTCCACTAACCAGGGGGAGGAGAAACCAGGGGCTGTTATTGACAGACTTTGGAGCAGAGTGGCTTAGCTGATGCCGATGATTGGCTGTCAGAGTGAAAACAGCAGTGACCATGACATCATGACAACCCATGGGACTCCCTCAAGTCCCTTGGGGCAGCTAGCATTAGGTCAGTTCAGTAGTATTGTGATGAGCATCTTGTGCTTCCTAATCATGAACAAACATGCTCACATTTAAATATAACTTCCTGTCAGCATGCCAATCTTAAGGTTTTACAAAATTTGAGAACTTGGCCACTGTGATGTGTTTCCTTATCCTCAAAAAGAAAGGCCTTTTTTAGTTTCCCTGAAAGATACACTGTTTACCTTGATTTTCCAACTCGGTCAGGAAAGCCCTGAAAATGTACAAAAAGAACCATGTTCACCCAGACATATCACACAAACACAGAAACATCATGAAAAAACATTGTTTTATTCTGAAATGATTTTGTTTGTGCCAAATGTCATATTTTCGTCCATTTCTGTAGGTTCATTAATGGCATCCAAAGAAAAAACAATCACAGACTTATTTTAAAAAGTAAATAAAAATTGCTATAAAACCAATTTTGGGGATTTCATTTGCAATGACTAAAAGAAAGGCTACACTCAGAGAAATGGCTGCTCCATAGCTGGGTTGGAGTGATAGCATCTGACTGGTTTTAAGCTTGCACACTATCTTAAATCTCAACCCAGCCTGGAGACTAAGTGAGTCACAGTGCAATGTCTGCAAACACATACACACATACACACATAAGCATACATCCAATGATGCCCCTCTCTCCATGGGAGATTGAGGCCGTAAACATAGTGGTCTGTATTAAGGAAGTAGATAGGAAAAATGAGATTTATAAACCAACAGGATTCAAAAACAATAATGAGATGGTGAGAAGTGTAACTGATAGTATGTGTGAAAATCAATTACACTGTATATTGTGTTTGTGACCATTAAAATGGACATAAAAAAACCCTTTTCCCATCAAAGTCACATGGGTCAGACTGCAGTTATAAATGAGGCCTGCACTCACAGCCCGAATGAGATGAAAGTTAAGTGACGCACAGTACAGTACAGTACCACAATGAAGAAAAGACTGAGGTGTATGTTTTATCTATATTTGTGCGCATGTGTGAGTGTGGTGTGTTTGAGTACATGCGGATGAAGTTTTCCCCATCTTTTACCCAGTTTTGATGCCCCCCCACCCCATTCCTCTGTGTGTGCCCTGCTAGGCTCTATTCTGCCTGAGCATCATAATTGGCACCACCAGCCTTCTTTAACTCAGTACGGATGTAGTCTTCTTCCAGCTCTCGAATATCGCTGACCATAAACTCTTTAGCAAAGTTCTGCAAAGAGAAAAGAGGCTCTGATCATAACTTGCTGTAGATCTGCCCGCTCAAGGATTTGAAAAAATCTCTTTTAAAATCAACTGTATAATTCTTCTCAATAAACAGATCCTTACTGCTAGAACACACGCTCAGATTAGCATTTTTACATGCTTAAAGTTCATATGCTATTTCTTAAAAAAGAATGCAATTACAGTTATGTATTTATGTATATAACACAGATTGTTTGCCTGCTAGGACTCACCTGAACTACATCTTTCACCAGTGTTTTGTCTGTGCTGATCTTGGCCCTCTGCAGTCCGCTCACATTCTCCCCAATCCAGGTGATAAGGGTGAATTTGGCCCGTTTGCTCATGGCATCACCCGTCGTGATTCGTACAAAACCAAAAAGACGGACATCATCTGGAAAATGAGAAGACAGCAAGCACATTTTAAGAAATGAGCAGGCCGAGATATGAAAGAAAAGTTGACTTTTGTTTTAAATATTTAATTGTATGCAGGAGAATCAAATGATATTGTAGGGTATGTTTGTTTTTCTATTTATGGCTCTAAGAAATCAAGCCCAGTGACTGAAGTTGGTAGAACTGTAGGTGCAGTTGATAATACACTGTTTAAATTGAAGACAAGGTTGAGTAACTGAGGTCATTTAGCAGTGTAATAGCCATGAATTCAGGCATATTACTGGCTTGCAAGAGACTAAGCTTTGGCAATGCACCAGGTTCAAACAAGGCAAAACTGAGAGGGAGTGGTATTAAGGTCAACAAACTGAATTAAGAAAAGAATTAACAGTGCAACAGATTTTTACAGTTACACTTACACACACACACACACACACAAACATGATATCTGTTGACTATTAGCTTCTTAACAGGCAACAACTGCAATGCAGTGGTTCTGGAATGCAGTTCAGGAAAAAAGTTCAAACCCCCTCGCTCTTATATCAGAAATCTTCGCCAACTGCTTTCTCTGACCTCTCTGTTGGCATTATTCATGACCTGCACAAAACAGTCCCACAGTCCATACACTGCAGCCTGGCTTATGCAAAAACCCTAATCAGCTGATAGCCATCTCCTAAAGGGTTTACAGATTTGTTTGTATATATAAATTTAAAAAGTTAATAAAAAAAGTTATTCATAACGTTTCACAACTTAAATACTGAATTATTATCTTCTTTGGTACAGTTTCTGAGAGGGACAAGAAACCTTTTTTAGTAATGTAATCTTATTATATGATTACAATTCAGGTTAAACCTAATGTGATAAAACAGCACCTATTATGTGTGGCTATTAGAGGTATATGAGTGCTGCACATGCTTATAAAGCTGAAGGGAAGAAAAGGTGTGATCAGCTCATCGTGCTGTGCGCTGACCTGTGCCTTTGGATGCCACTGTTTATAAGAACCTGACCAGTTATTCTTGCCAAGAAGCATTCCGCCCTTGCTGCCCTGGCACCACCTTCCACTGCAGTATATAAGATACTGAATGCCATTGTTCATTAACCAGGTTTAATGTTAACAAGCTTAGCAGTTAAAAATAGGTCACTGATCATTTTAAAGACTTGATTAAACTGAGCAGCAATAAATTAGGAATAATTACTAAAAACAATCTACCCCAACAAATTAAAAGGTGAATCCCACTGAAGAAAATGTAACTGAAGCATCTGAATTTATAATAAATAAATCAAGAACTTCAGGGTGGGAAAATATAATTTCTTGGTATTATCATTCTTTGAAATGGTTCCTGTTGCATTTCCTTTAATCAGTTAGTTACGATCTTTCCCAGTTCTACTTCCTTTTAAAGTGCCACAGTTTTAAAAAGTGCCATTGTTCCCATTCTGCCTTAACCAGCCTTTAACTTGTGCTGACGTTGCAACAGCCTGTCCTTAGATCAACACTGCAACTATGATGATGCAGTGAAAAGGGGAATGCAAAGATTTTAACCCTTTCATCTACCCTGTGATGCTCAGTTGTAATGCAATGAAACAGTTGAATAAACTGCCCCAATGATAAACTTTAAATACAGTGCAAATGCTAGCACTTGCCAAAACTACAGCAAAACTGAGAGGATAATAGTTCAGCACACTAATGTTTAACCATTCTATCTAAAGACAAAAGATTTGCTTCTATCAAATGCTTTCTTCTTCTTGATCAAAGGTCTGTAAAGCATTCCTCAAACTCTTCAGCTTATCAATTTCACTCAGTCGGTTATGTAGGCCATTCTAGGCTAATGTTTCCCAATCCTGCTCTGGCAGTCCCCCTACCCTGAACATTTTAGTGTTTTTAGTACCATGACACATCCTTTTTAACCTCAGCAAGACTAACAAGCTGTTTAATTGAGTCGGTTGTTTTAGGACAAGCTAAACACGCAAAAAAACTGCCATTGAGGATAATGCTGAAGACCAGTCTGTTTGTAGCTAGCTCATCATTTTCTTTACTCTGAACAGGGTTTGCAGACACTGCCATGCAACCTACCTTCAATTACAAGAAAACTGAATATACACTAGAAATTGAATGGATCAATGAATGCAGCAAATTATGCAAATATCAAAGAGTTTAAATCCCCATGTCGGTGTGCTCTGCTGCAGTGTTCATTCTGGACACCACACCCAGATCCAGCAGTTTGGTAATGGGGCAGTAGGGGTGATATCATTCTCTCTCTCTGAGGGATCACTCAGGGCTCAGATTATGAGATCAGCCAGTCAGAGACACAGTCATGTTAATGTAACTTCAAACGTCTGAGACAAACGAAAGAGATTTTGCAAACTTGTCATGTTCTGCTGCCTCCTGTTTGCACTTGCAGCACAAAATCATATGAGCATATAAGGTAGTATTGCGATGTACGTCTACTGGGAAGTTGAGAGACTTGTGGTGGACTGTCTTTGAAGTGTGAGAGTGAGGTACTATGCAAACACGGCTCAGGAAATGAGAAGCGGCTAGTAACAAATAAGTAATACATGAGATTTAAGAGAACTGGGAATTTACTGCAGCATAAGGTTGCTCATTACAGGTAGGCAACCAGCTGTGGGTACTTGGCCAATATACAAGGTAAAGCAAGCATATGCAGAGGTGATGTGATGCTGGGTGAACAATACATGAGATTTAAGGTAATAGGGAACCGAAGCATTACAGATAATATTTTCAGCATTAGAGCATACCTTAAAGGTAGGCAACCAGGAATGGACTTGGCCAAGGTAAAGCAAGCGATCATGGATGCTTACCTGCACATAGACTTTTGAAATCTGCATAGTCGGCTCCGTGTCCAGCTGGAACAATTGTGGGGCCTTCATACTTAAAAGCGGCCCTGAAAGCAGATCAAAGCAAAACGAAGCACACGTTCATTCAAATGTTCACAAGAGACAACAAAGGATAACCAATTAAACAATGGCAGTGAAAGATAAGGGATCAAAGTCCTAATCTAGCTGAAGGTAAAAACAATCAAGGATGAAGATTGACAGCTGGGAAACAGCCTCTCTGGACTGAAATCAGCTTAAGCTCTCGCTCTCGCTCGCTCGCTCTCTCTCTCACCAGTTAATGTCTGTGCTGTCGTCTCGGACGAGGTTGTACGCTTCTCTGCAAGCCTCTTTGTCGATCCGCGTTGCCATTTTGACGGGCGCTGAGGGAGGGATACAGGAGTCTGGGAGGAGAATAAAAGGAGGGAGAGGGTTGGAAGGGGTCGCAGCGGGGAAAGGGCGAATGAAATCCCGAACAATGAGCCGGACGAGAGCGCAGGAGGGCGGCGATGCAGGGAGCAGTGTCCGCGGCGAGTCTGTGCTCTCAGCTGCGGGCTGTGGAGAAAGGGGCGACTCTTACTACTCGATTCATTTCCTCCTGTCGGTTTATGGGCGTTGGTGATCTTTGTCAGTCATGCTGTTGTTCAAATGAATCTGGGTGCTCTCTAGCAGGGATCACCTCCTCCTAATGGCCAAGCAGGGGATTCTGCTAAATGAAATCCGCCCCATTCCGCCGTGTGACAACTGAGTGACTTATTCCGCCATCGTGTGGATGATGGCTGTCATCATTCATGTGCAAAAGAAAACAGCCTCTTCCGCAGTAATCAGAGGCTGTAATTGTATTTTGTACTTACTAAACAGTATCAGTGAGAAAATCAACAATGTTACAATCATGAGGTCAGCAGAAAAAGAACTGGACAACACACACACACACACACACACACACACATATATTGAGTGAGGTACAAAGTCAAACTGAATATTATTTTTGTTTTACCATTGGAAGTCAGGTCAAGTGATGAGAATCACAAATTTAAAAAAGGAGAGAGAAATAAAATGGCCACAAATTCAATGGTTTTGTCACTGTGCAAAAAAAATGTACATAAAAAAACACATTTTTTAAAATGATGGCTTTGATATTTGCTATGAAGATGGATCAATAAAAGAGAAAGAGGGTCGGGAGGATAAGCCTCTTCAAAGTGCTCAGGAATCATGAGGCAAATTCCACAAGATAATAATAATATCAGTTATGAAACACATGGTATGTCCAAAGAACTACAACTGGGGTTAAGCATAGTTGCAATAACAGTACTGATGTTATGTCAACTTTCATGCAAACATTGAAATGGTTTATAACATTACGGTCTGTGTCTTTACTGTTCTTTTTTCTAAAACCTTTTTTTAGGGGATGGCGGTTAGACGGACAGTCTGGCACCCAGATGAAAGGACTTAAATATGGAATCTACCAAAAATGGAATGTATCCTCCCTTTCTTTTTCTTCTGAGATCAAAGAGCACTTTTATATGAAACACAACTTGATGTAAATGACATCTCAAGTTTCCTGAATCATTGTTCAGAGAATGTAGCTTGTGGTTTTCTTCTAAAACAAATAATTGTTGATCTGTAATGAGCTATAATTCAGTGCCCTGATCTTGTGTGGTGTGTCAGACCGCTCACAATTCTTCAACTGAATTACTGAGAAAGAAAAACACAAAGAATTTGGCTAAATGGGTCACAGATAAAGTATCAAACTCAGGCACAAATGTTTGTGAATTAATTGTTAAGAACAAGTTTGCCTCCAAGTAAGCCTGAGTCAATATTGGACTAAAGGTTCAAAGATTAGAACTTTGTAAAGCTGTGCTCAATGACTGTCTGAGAGGGTCTAATCATTTGTCAATTTAATCATTAATGTTTTAAACACTGAAGACTAGACTGTACATGGTTGTTACTTTTTGTAACAGTATTGTGTTTTATTGTAATTACGTTTGATCAATAAGCTTTGATGACGTGATATTAATGAAATAACAGATAAATTGTTATTAATGTAGCAAAATATTTGAGGCAATGATACTGAGGCTTTTGCACATTTTAATTATATTGACACAGACAATGTTATTCTTTCGCTGACGTGACTTTTATTTTGAAAACGAGGTCCTACGGCGGTAACTTAGCAGAAGGGGTGATGTGGGCTTCACGTTTCCTTTAGATTTGCACGATCGAGTTTGTTTTTATCGTCATTACAGTTGTTTAAATGGGTGATTTTGTCCGGGAACAGGATGACACCATGGTAAAATGCTTTCTTTTATCTGCTCACCGGTTGTCATCAGAGAAAGCCCAGAGAAAAGGCTGTAGTGTCTCTTCTGAGTGCCGAGCTATTGTGTTGAGTCTGGGTTGTTTTGTGAACAGCAGGGACCACAACTGCCTTCAATTCCATCAGTTTCCCAGTGGTGTTTGTTTCTGCTCGACTTTGAATGTTTAGACGTTATTTGGTTTTTGAAGGTTTTGCTGGCTGCTTCACTCTCAGGACTGCAGTGAAATATTGAGCAGAAAGCTGCAACTAGGTTGCGTTATCACCAAGTCTGCCCCTATAGATTTCCCTCCCTGAATAGTTCACTTCATTCCTCATAAAAATCACTTTATTTTTTATTTTTTGGAGTCAGGTGTGTTGACCAAGGAGACAAAGTACTGAGCTCTGGGTTACAGTTTTTGGGAACTGTTTGAGGGCACTTTGCTCTTTTGCTTGAGGTTCTGCCAACATTTCTATCTTTTTCAATATTGTGTGTGTGTGTGTGTGTGTGTGTGTGTGTGTGTGTTATGTGTAAATGTGTATGTGTAAGGTGTGTGTGTATGTATGTGTATATGTATGTATGTATATATATATATATATATATATATATATATATATATATATATATATATATATATATATAATTAGTGTAAATAAGCAGTTTTTGATGCATGAGGTCATTTGTTTATTTGAGTAATTCCAAACTGATACAAAGGTATTCAACCATTTACCACATTTGTGTTGTTTCAGTATTGAACCATGATGAATATATGTTTGGATATAATGTCAAAGATAAATGTTATTGAATTTATAACTTAAGCTGAAAAACGTTTAATGGCTTCACATCTTTCTCAGTTCAAAGGGGGAGATTTTACAAGTGATATGTCATTTAAATGGTTGTAATATTGCATATCTTTCTATTTTATTTGTTAAGAATTTTACTTTAATAAGTTGCCACCCTCTATAGACATGTGACAAGTGAATCTGAAATTTCCTCTTTTTATTTTCCTTTATTGTAGATAGTTTTAGAGGGAGATGACACGATGGATGCTGGGAGGCAAACTCGTCTCTTACGCCCACACCGGATCAGCGAGTCATCAAAGGTATATTTTCCTCATCAGCAAGTCTACGGTCAAAATTCTTTTGAGACTTTTAAAAATGGTGAATCTTAATCAAGCCCTTGGGGACCCCAGAATGCACATAACTGGAGCACAAATATTTTTATCAAAAATAATTTTTTTTTTACTTGCTGCAACTGTGGACTGTAGATTTTCTAGTGTTATAGGAATCTGAGCCTTAGTTCCAGTTATGATCTAAAAAAGCTAAATCTTCATTCCAAATTTGTTTTGGCTACATGTAGGTTAATGGAAGATTGTTCAGATCTGAATTATTGCCAACCTGTTCCTTTAATCATTGGGTTCAGGTCAATAGAGTACAGGGTCAGTGCAAAAATGTGCACCATGTGGTATTGGCCTCTGAGATTTGCATTTAGAAACTTTTCTTTTTCTGCATCCTGAGTTGTTTTGAAAAGTACCACAATTACCTCCATCTCTCTTTTATTGTAATAGGTATATCGATGGGCAGACCAAGCTAGCTATCTCCTGCAGGCTTAACTAATAGAGAGATGGTGGTCACTGTGATCGTATTTTCAGAAGCAATAGCTGAGAGTTCTGGCCCAATCGGTCTACTGGCTGCCTCCCAGCCCCACTTGCCAACCACCCTTGGCATGCGAGAGTGCCAACAGGTGGAGCTGGTGGGGGAGCTCTCACGCAGCCAAAGCAGCCAGGACTTTGGTGGCAGTGGTGAAAGGCCCTGAATGGTGGAAACATTGACTATGTGCTGGAGACTGCTCATCTGCTGCAGGTGTGGCGGGCAGTAGATTTCTGTTGCCAGTACCTGGAAAAGGAGGTGAGTGAGGAGAATTACCTTTACTTACAGGAGCTGGCCTTTCTCTATAGCCTGGACAGGCTTGATGCCTTCATAGACAATTTCATCTTGGAGAGGTTCTTCATTCATCCTTCACGGTTCTGCTGATTTGGGCGCTTGTTCAAGCTGTGGCTCATAATACCTCAGTGACAGCAGCATGAGCGGAACAGGCCTCCTCGCTTTACCTCTGCATGCAGCTAGACACCTGAGCGACCAGCATTTGTCCGTCAGCCTGTCCACATTCGCTACCTGATCCCCAGAGGTGCTGGGATGGACATGTTTTACTAACTGCATGCCCTTCCTGCCTTCAGATCTCCAACTCGCAGTGGTTCTAACGAGAGGCGCTGGCTACCATGCACGTGGCCAGTGCTCAGCCTTTTGCAGACAGCCCACTCTAAAGTTAAGAGGTGGGGCAGAGCCGACTCCTGCTTGTTGGGAGGAGGTCTATGAGCGTGGCAGGAGCTTAGTAACAGGTGTGCTGGCTGATGAGGAAGCAGGGCATGGGAGGCAGAGACCCAGTTGCCAGTTCAAAGGAGTCACCACATGCGGGCAGCGCTTGCTGATTCATCTTCACTGCAGGGGAAGCTTCATGGACAATGGGCAGGCAGCAAGTAATTTATCAAACGGTAATGATCCACAAGAACAACACAAGGATCATGTGCAGTTTCATAAGAGCATATTTATGTTTGACACCATTGCCCTAAAGTATGATGAGTTATAAGACTCTCCAGATTGCTTAACAATGTTGTTGCATGTGGACTTTCTTTCAATATTGTATAACCTGTTTATGTTGTAGAAAAAGGAAAATATGTGGATTGCCAAACTATCCAAGTTCATCCTTGGAGAGCAGTGCTCAACCAATCGGGTGATCATCAGTAGTCATTTTTGTACCGCCGTACAGAAATAAAGTGATATGTGTGCAATATTTTATTGATTATCAGAGTCTAAAAGACTTTTTTATTTAGAAAATGCTCGTCCTGATCACATGATACGGCATGTGATGATAAATAAAAAATTAAGCCCACAAGCTAGCAAAAATGAGTAAAAAAAAACAAACATGTTTTTTAAGCACTTTGTTTTTAGCTGGTTCTCTGCTGGTCTGTGATAATGCTGTTTTACATGAAACCGGTCCATGATGCGCTATATTGGACTGCTGCCTACATATGGCTGCAAAGTTTGTTAGGCATTTTCATATCATTATTGTAAACATGAATCAGCTATGGTGATTTCATTCGGGTACCACATGGCTATAGAGTGCACTGACTGCTGCTGGAGACTAATGATAGGTGGTGCACTTTCATCTGGTAGTAGTTCACCATCCTGTTTTGAGGATTATTGGCCTATGTGAGTATGACTGTTTGTATCACTTTTGTTCTCTTTGGTTCATTTACAGAATTTGCTAGCTCTCTGAAATAACCTTACAAGTTATTGTAAGAGCATCTTATTGTTTTCTTTCTTCTCTAACCAGTAATATGTATAATTTTTTAGATTCACATATGGCCATGCGGGCACAACGCACAAAGGAGTACTCTACATCTCAGGAGGCCATGACTATCAGATTGGGCCTTACCGACGTGACATGCTTAGTTATGACCCGAGCACCAGTGACGCATGGATAGAGCGGCAGGCCATGACATTGGCTCGAGGCTGGCACTGCATGACATCCTTGCAGGACAAAATATATGTAATTGGGGGGAGTGATGACCGTGAGAACAGCATGGAGCGCTTTGATGTCTTGGAAGTGGAGGCTTTTGACCGAGACTGACTCAGTGGAGAATAAATTCCACTCAGGTCCCAATGTGCGAGGTTAAGCAGCCGTAGTGGAATGTAGCAAAATCTAGTGATGGGAGGCTGCACTTGGGAGCATATGGACTTCTCTGGAAACACTCAGGTATTTGTACTACAGAGAAGGGCCACGGGTGATGTGGGACCTGCCTGCCTAGGGATACATTAAGCTGAGCTTTCAGCATGTGTGGTGCACTGCATAAATCAACAGTCTTGGGTAGAATGGAGCAGAACAAGATGGTGGAATAGAGGAGAAATAAGCAGAATTCCAGTCAGGGACAGGACAGATACGTAGGATGCTCTGCAATTTTCTAACATGCCCTGAGGGCAGATGTGTGAATCTTCTTCAAGATGTGGAACAGCTAAGCTGATCTGAGATCAGTATTTGTGACTTGCTAATGGAGGAGTGGATATTGTATTGAATGGCTGATTTTGATTCTGTTGGCTGCATTAACATGATAATTTGGAGGTGACTCTTTGTAGAAGTAATGTGCTTGTCTCTACCAAGCTGCTGGTGAACTTTTCAAAGCACAAATATTTCCACTGCCAGACTATGTGTAATGCTTGCAGTTGCAATTAACATTTAATAGCACTTTTTTTTTAACAGCAGTTTGTGGACTAACTTGAGCTAGCCTTTTCAGTATAATATTAAAACATTAAAACATGCCATGTTATTTAAAAAGGTTTAATTCACAAAATTCACAAAAAGATTATCACTGTGTAAACTGCAATCCCAGTGTAGTCCAGAAGAAAAAACTGTTTTTGTACAAAGAGTAAAATTAATTGGTCTGCAACAGTGTTGCAGTAGTGTTGAAGCAATGTCACATCCGAGACAGCTTCCCCTCTTTCTCAGCCAGACTACTAAATGCATTTCAGCAAAGGGGTAGAAAGGATGAGACTCCAATCTGGGAAATAAGACATTATTGTTGAGTTAGGAAATGTATTTTGGATCAAACTGTTATAAAAGCATTATGGCTGCTATAACCTTTAGTGGTTTAAGTGGTTTATTTGGCAACAAGAATATATTCTTACTGTTCTATTAGGCAGGCCTTCCAACCCCGATTCAGAGATCGGAGAGCACTCATATCCTCCTCATCCAGGTAGAAGTCAAAAATCTGCATTTAGTTTTGTACAAGACACTACTCTTGAGTAAAACAGTTTCAGGGGCTATGCTTGATAGTTTTTAGTTTTTGAATAGGTTCATTTAAAGGTAAAAAGGGATACGGAAAAACTGTTCTACTGTGCTTCCTTTACCTCTTGACATTAATTTTAAACCTCATTATAGTGTGCAAATGTAAAGTAGTCATTTTTTGCATTGACATTTTGGTGCCAATAATCTGCAAGAATGTGCATATATAATGTGTGCTGGAGACTGAATTAAGATAGTAGTTACCTTATAGTTCTCCAGAATATGTTTGCTTGGACACTTCTTGGAATTACTGCAATATCCTGTTCAATGTGGGATACCTTAGCAAAATCTGCAACAAGACTCAGGGGTCAGCACTGAAATTACTGTACATCATAGCACACTCTGTACAGCATGCACACACAACCATGTCTGCCCTATTTGCATTAGAAAAGATATATGACCTGTGCAGGAGTCCGTCTGTGTTTTGCAGCAATCTCCCCAACTATAGGGTCCTCCAGCAGCCTTCCAGGGTCTTTGTCTTCTTTTTGCCTGCATGATTGTTGATGCTAGAGTTTAATTCATTTGTCCAGAAGAAGATATTTAGACTGATATTAAAGTTCACTATCCTCTATTATATACCACAAAAAAGAACCTCTTCAAGTTGCAATGCAACTTTGTGCTACTTTTCCTTCAGTGCTTCAGTCTAAATCAAACAACATAAGTTCTGTAAAGTCAGGTACAGACTCACAACTCTTTTGGGTCTGTTTGGGAGCCAAAAGGACTATAGGCCGTAAGAGCAATGTTTTTCGACTTGCAATATTCAATCAGATCTGACTGCACCAGGTATGGATGAAGCTCTACCTGCAGATAAAAGTATGTTTATTTGTAAATGCTCTTCATAACTGTGTATCTAAACACTACTGTATTGAGATGCCATGTCCTAGAAAACCAAATGCTGGACACTGTATCACGTTGACATTGGATCAGTACCTGATTGACAGCTGGAGGGACCTTGGCCACAGAAAGCAGCCTCTCAAGCTGCGGGATTGAGAAGTTGGAAACACCAATACTCCTGACTTTTCCAGATGCCTTTAGGTTCTCCATTCCCTGGCAGATAACATGCACAGGACATTGTGTAACAATCAAAAACATGTTTGCAGGAAATTGATTAAAATCCAAGTGTTGCCTTACCTTCCAAACATCCACATAATCAATATCTGATGTAAGAATTTTTCCGTCCTTCATTGGAAAGAGATCATCACCAGTTTTCTGTGGTGAGCAAACTTGATATCACTAACACGTGCTAACATGTGTTTAACACTAGTTATCTGACAACAATATATTAAAAAACCTTCACAAAAGGTTTCAAGACCTCCTATGTCCATGTTAGGAACATCAAGCTCTGCACCGTTCTAGCGCTACCTTCCTCATGACTGTCCACCTGTGTCTTATAAAGGCATGCTTATTAGGATGGGACCGCTTGTGTGGTGCTTCATGGTACATCTACCATTTCTGAAAACTGTTTACGAAAGTCATGCTCCTTACCTTTCATATATATTTATTTAGACCCCAAACATACTTTTTACAGAGATAATTCCTCTGGACTGGCTTACAGCATATATGATTATGTGTTCATATAAACTCACAAAAACCACAGGCTCAGGCTGAAATTCAATTATATACATAATTATGACTTGATTTCTTTTTCAAAGATTGTTTAATTAAGGGTTTAAATGATACTTTCCTGCGAACAACTCTGACTTAAAGAAGACATGTTGCATCTTCTTGCTGGCTGAAAATCTGAGTGTATTTTTATTATCAAGATAATTTTTATATTATGCAGCAGTAGTTTACCCTTTCCTTGTAACTCACCAGAACTGCCATAATCCTTTGCCTCTGTTCCATTTACAAGCTCTGGTGTTTCATATATAGCATGACATTGAAATGGTTGTTTCTGCCATAACAATCCATGACTTTTTTGTGTTATTTTTAAAATTGAATAGCAAAAAGTGTTAGTTGGCCAATGTTAAACCAAAACCGGTAGTTCATCAAACTGATCTAACTTTAAAAACTTCCACATTTAATCTTAATGATTGTTCCACTAAACTTTTCTAACAATTTTGGTTTGTGAAAGAGCAGTTAAATTGAAATCTACGCTCTTCTTTGATCTTAAATAAAATTTCATTTCTTCTTGCCCTCTGAAGATGGTAAAGCTGTAGACTAAGAATTGGCTAAATTACTGGTTGCTCTACAAAAAAAAAAAAAATATATATATATAAATGCTTGGATTGCTGGTTCTTACAAATGTTTCCTGTCCATTAAAATTTATACTTGGTCAAAGAAAACATTCTGTTCTTGACTATAATCTGAATGTAGAGCTGTTGTGTAACCTTTAGTCCCACAGGAAATGCACCAGTAAAGAAGTCCAGGTAATCCAATCCGCAGGTCATTAGAGATTTATCGTACACGCAGGGCGTCCTCAGGGCTTAGCAGAATTGAGCTAAAACAGAATAATAAAATGTAATGTCAGTCTTAATGCATTTGCAGAGATTTTTTAATTATTCATGAAGAAGGGCGCACCAAGGATCATTGGTTTAAGTCAACATCTGACTTAAAACAGCCCCTTTTCAAATGTTTTTTTTTCTTTAAGGTTAACGGCGCCTTACTCACCTTGCTTACAACAAACATGTCCTGGCGTCGCATGATGCCCTGCTGCATCTTGGAGTGGAGGGCTCTGCCCAGATCCACCTCATTCTGATAGCCAGGCGTTGCATCCAAGTGACGGTAGCTAGCAGCTATTGCTGTTTCAACTGCCCCTTGACATTGCTCTGAACTTGTGGTCTGATAATCAAAAGACACTTTTTAGTATTTGTCCTGAGAGATTAAAAGAGAAAATGTTCATGCTGTAAATTGGTTTATGGCAGCTAATTTCTACAACAGTTTCAGTGGGCTTGAGTGCACTTTTATCAGCAGTGGCATAACAAAAAAATTGTTTTTAAAAATTATTTTTGGTAAAGAGCATATGCATTAATTTTATGTTATCCCATGAATTGAGTAATGTATTTACCATGGGCCAGACCTTGGTACTCAAAGGCAGGAGCTGTTCTGGCCTATGGCAAAATGCTGTTGTGCATTCTGGATTCTGGGCCTAGTCATCGGGTTAATTTGCTGTACTACTTTTTTTTTTTTTTTTTTTTTTTTAAAACATTTTTCCTGCCACAGTACATATTACTTGGGAATATTATCGTTGAATATAACTTGAGCAGTTTAACCTTTTCTGAATTTTTTTTTTTTTTTGGCTCTCACTGCCGTGAAGGGACTGCTATCTGACTTACATATTAATTTCAGTTTACATAAATAAACGCGCTTCATTTGTTAATATTATCTGATTTTGTTTAATCAGTTGCTCTGGGGAGATTTGATGAAATTATTGGAGTGGTGTTTTGGTTAAAGAATTTACTTAATCTTTGTTATACTTACTCTGATTTGGTGGGAAAGATATTATTGCACAATTTGAGGATTAGGCCCAGAACAGAGCTGTCATACCAGACCCAGAGCGCTGCTGGGTAAAATACCATACCAAACACCATATGGGTAATACTGTCCAGACAGAGAATGCTTGCTCTATACACACATTACTACAATGTAATCCTACCTTTGGTTTCCATGTACCCAGTCCCAGCAGTGGCATGAAGGAGCCATCATTAAGTTCTGTCTTCCTAGGCAAGTTTCTTCATCCATGAAGGAATGAATTTCGAAATGTCAGACAAATGTGAAGTGAGAGAAGTGGACTGGCTGGTCCTTCCTATGTTTTCCTCCCTCAAGTTCCTTTATTTCGTTCTTTCACTCTTTCTTCTAAGCTTCACTGCAGAATCTCTCTGGCGCTTTTTATCTTAAATAGTTAATCATTGGAACTTACTATGAGGTGTGTGTGTGTGTGTGTAATGTCATAGAAAAATTCTGGAAATGTATGTGTGTTTGTGTGGACATGTACGCTATTACAGTCTGTTGACAAAATCGAGGAAAGTGACCTTAACACCTAAGCCCATGTGACACTGCCATTTCCTCAAGAACAACGTGTGAATGAGAGAGTAAGGTTGATCTCCCCATCCGCTCTCTCTCTCCTTCTCTTTCTCCCACTTCCTTCCTCTTTCAGATGCAGTAAGCTTTACATTATTTTATCAAGAGAATGCTGTTTTCTGTGTTCAAAGTGCAGAAGTTCAGTGTGCAGTTCACAGACTTGTCAGTAGAGAGTAGCAGAGACCTATAAAATACTGATTCCAAAAACCTGGTGTGTGCACCTTTGGCCATGTCTTTTTTTTTAACCAATGAGACATCAAAGGTATTAGGTTTCATACAGAGAATATATGTAACAACGATTTGATTTTAGCACTCTAAGAAATCAAACCCCTTCTGTTCACTTGAGGACAGAGACTGAATTTGTTTGTTGGAAAGATTACTGGTCCAAAATCCACGTTCATTCAGCTGCAGGGCAGAGCTCCAAGGTTTGGGCTAAAAGCCTTACATAATGCTTTGTCAGCAAGTATCTTAAGAGATAGGGAGGTCTTAGCTAGACATTTTGTGTAAAGTGTCAGTCTGCCAGGTAAAAGCCACATTAAGAAAAATAATATGAGAAAGTGTGGCCTGTTAAAAGTAATTGATGTAACAGATTTGATGGCATCAAATCTGCAGATATTCAGGTGCAATATTTGCATTATCAACTCACTGAATAAAACTGTCATTTAAAATTTTCCATGATTTCAGAATTTCTGCATATTATCAAATGTGGCACTTCAGAAACATCAGTTTCAAACATTGGGCTCTAATCAACACCTTTGTTAACAGGCCTGTCTTATCACAGGACTGATCACACTGTTCCTCTGTATGCACTAACATGCAGTATCTGTCTTTTTAGGATTATTGTTAGATTCAATAAATATTTAGATCTATTTTATACAGAATAAGGCTTTCAAGAATACTATATTGCAATTGCAACAGACCAGCATATCACAACAGATCACTGCTCCTTGCCTTTAGTTCATCCACATTCACTTTGAATAAGTAACTAAGGCCTGACTTCACACCCAGTCATAACAAGCCTTTTTCAGATTATACTTGCTCACAGCTAACAAAATGGCATTCTTGCACTTTATACTTCGATATGAGATCGTATGCTCTGTAAGAAAATATTTCCACCAGCTCAAGATTCGCAGAAATTCCAGAGAAACTGCAAACCAAATATGAATAAGTTAATCATTCAGGAGAGAAGCTCATAAGGCTGTGATTTTTTTTGTTTGTTTGTTTGTTTGTTTTTTTTGCCACATTTCTGTTATGTAAGATTACATAAACAATTATTGTCTAAGATAGTCTAAGATTTCTGCAGAAATTCCAGAGAAACTGCAACCCAACATGAATGTTAATCATTCAGAGAGAAGCTCATAAGGCTGTGATTTTTTTGTTTGTTTGTTTTTTTTGCCACATTTCTGTTATGTAAGATTACATAAACAATTATTCATATTGATTAACAAAGAATTATTTTGTTAAAATGGGCTAAATTTGAATGCAGGTGATTGCATACCATAATCAAAATATATTTAGTTAATTTTCACAGCATAAATAAGAACATAAGAACATCTAATCTACCTGTTTGAATGCACAATTATTGTTTATTTGCTGAATTTAACATCTTGGGAAAAATTAAAGCGTAACTAGTGACCTGTGAAGAAACATCATGTTTTAAAATTTACTACGTCTGGTGCAGGGGTAGTTATATTTCATAAAGAAGTTTTGAGTGATTGGTGACATTCAAAAATCCACCACCACTAATATCCTATCCTAGAAAATGTTTTATTTAAATATCTTTTACATAATACAGGGAAAATCAATATAGTATTTTTAAAAGAAGGTTCCTGACTGTAGTTAAACATACAAACATTGAAGTACAATACCATAAATTCAAAGTACTGCTTCACTGAAATGCTCAAAAATACTTAAGACATAATGGATGCATACTGTGTGTCCTTGAGCAAATAGGCAACACTGTTTGGAATATGAAACCCAACATGGGGCACTTGTACCTGCTTATGAGTTTGTTATATTATGGTAGGCTCCATTTATGTGTCTCTCTTTATCAGATAGATTTAAACAGGTGTGTCATATGTGTTGGGACACTATGAGGTTACAATGATAAAAACAAGATTTACATGACAGCTTTACTGGTGCATACAAAAAATATAAATAAAAAGGTTCAAACTTCAAGTCCATTGTCTATATTTTATGTGAAATCCTCTTCTTCATGTTATTCTTCAGTCTTTGGTTTCAAGCTGCTTTTGAGTTCAGCCAAGCCTTTCATTGGTCCAGGTCATTGCTCTCTTGGCTGAGAGGTCTGTGTGGGCGTGCACAGAATTCCCTGATCCGCCCACATGCCTCCACCATCATGTCCTCTGGGGAACTGATACCACAATCCGGAAGAAGTTTGGATATTCAAAGGCCTGGAGATGAAAAAAGAATGGCAATCTCATTATGTAAGTGAAACTGACTATTTGTCATTAGAACAGTTATAGATACAGCGAGACAAACAATATGCTTTTCCTCTACTTTATCTGTAACATTCCGTATCACACAGCTGGGGCAGCATGAAAAGGTTCAGGAGCAGATGGAGAAGGCATTGCTCAAGGCACACCACAACAACCTACTTGCCTGGGGATTCGAACTTTCTTGGTTGTTTATTTATAATAATGTCTTTCTAATCCTGGGGCCTAGTCCCTAACCATTAGGCCACCACTGCCCCAATGTTAAATGAATATGGTGCTTTAGATACAAAGTATATCTGTAAATCTGAAAGAAGAGCAGGATTAAGTACCGTAGCAGGCAAGCAGAACACAGACTGTTCGGTCACCAGTCGCTCAGTGAAATCCACACTACTAGAACTCTGGAAAGTGATCCATTTCAATCCCGACCTGGGCATAAATGCATATTAGTATAGCCTGCTGTTTGTGCTTAAAATTTACTATGTGGACAGAATGTAGATGTATATGAATGGGATCGGTTTGCGTCAGTCCATATTTTTGTGAGTGCATTGAAATTTCTAATCTAAGTGCAATAAAAGAAAGAAAATGGAACTCACCATGAGGTACATGGCTCCAGATGGCATGACTGGATTCAGACCAGGAACGGTGGCCAGCTCTGAGAAACAAATCTCTGAGTTTGACTGTTGGAGAAGATAAGTGTTAGAAAGCCATGTTCATCCTCATCACAGACGTGATTGTTCCTTCACACTCAAGCCTCTTCTTCTTGAGGAAGCTGATTGTGCTCTGGTAGAATTCTGTTGGGGTGTTATTAAGGATGCAC
This sequence comes from Hepsetus odoe, assembly GCA_017165825.1. Lineage (NCBI taxonomy): Eukaryota > Metazoa > Chordata > Actinopteri > Characiformes > Hepsetidae > Hepsetus > Hepsetus odoe. Next base: position 17,783,588 of record CM029375.1, on the reverse strand, counting down.
TCTAGTGCCCCCTGAACAATGGTGCAGGCACCCAAAATGCGCTGGCTGAGCTTCACATCTTTCGACCAGAAAAATCGGCCGTTAGCACTGCAAGACACCATGTAGATCTAGAAAGAAACATTAGCTACCTCTTTTTTCTTTCTTTTCTTTTCTGGCCCAAAGATATCATTGCGATCGTGGATGAGGATCCAGCCCATTCTCCATCCAGGAACTAGCCACCGCTTAGCCAGACCACCACAGGACAGGATGGGCACATTACCATGAGGAGTGGAGCTGGAAGAATGGAACTTCGGCAACTGGAAAAATCCTAGGAAATTATAAGATTGTACAGCACATGTTATTGCAATACTTAGAGCGCATATATGTGTAGATGTGTGTGTATATATATATATATATATATATATATATATATATATATATATATATATATATATCGGTATAAAAGCATTATAAGAAATCTGTCATAATACATGAATAGGCAATGCAATCTTTGTACATGGATTAAAATGTAAACAAGAAAGGTCAAATGCTCATCAAATTTCAAACTTCTTTTAGACTTTTCCATGAGCGGTTATGAAAGTTTTTCTTCTATGGTTTTTTGCGTGACACGAAAAGTTTAAGGAGAGAGGAGAGGGAATTCATTGGCAGATGCCTGCTGGGTTTTTATTAACGTTTGTCTTGATGTTGGACAGATGAATCTGCCTCATATCTCATTGGCTGAGACAAAGGAATTGGCAGTTTTGGCAAACCTCCCTGTTCCTAGCTATTTTACCCATATCAGCATTTCCTCAGGGAATGTGTGTTCTTTTCCATAAGGTTTGATCAGGAAAGGGACCTGGGTGCCCAGACATCTCCCCCTCCATGTTAAAACCAGCACTAGTAGATGCACAATTTGGCTGCAGTTAGCAAGCAAACACAGACCACATCGTTTAATGGGGCCTCGCTCTCTGTCTGCCTTCTCTCATGTTCCACAGATGTGGTAATCACAAACATATGCAGTAAAAAAGTGCAAAGTCATTGTGATGTTGTGCAAAAACTCTTTCAGAAATATACAGTTTACAAAGATAAAGGAAGAAAAACTGACCTTAAATAAAAGTACTCTAAAAATCTTACTTAATTAAAAGCTAAAAAATATATACTTCATGAAAAAATAGGCATATAAATCTCCAAAGAAAATGTATTACAAGAGAAAAGAAAAAATATATTTGTGGGCAGTTTTATTTTATACTTGTATTAAACGAGTGAGTTGGATATTTTAATAAAAACAAAAAAAAAAACAATGATTTAAATGCATTCATCTGACTAACGAGGCAAAAAAAAAGGTTATTAATGAGTACTTTGGAAGTCTATATTAATTTGTAGTTATATGAGTAAAGGAATTTGTTCTAATTTCTAACTATGATTTTGTAAAACTACAGGCATTATATTTCACTTTATACATCTTTCAGAATAATTATTAAATATAGGTACAAAGTTAGCTACAGAGTGCAACACCTTCAGAATTTCCTACCCTGTGCATTGTGCAAGAATATTTGCACAAATGTTATTGGAGAATGCAAGAGCAAAATTTCAGTGCAGTGAAGTGTACTGGAAAGTGCACAATCATTGTGATGTTTTCAGGTGTCTGTTTTACAGCCAAACTAAATGAACCCCTGCTCTGTTGAACCCTTTTAACCTGACATGAGTCTAGGCAGTACAAAATATTATGGTCTTGTCCACCTAACTGTTTTTCTTCTTTTTTGCTGATCTGCAAGACACATTTTGAGCTCAAGGCCAGAACTCAAACTGAAAATCCCAGTTTAAACACATATTGACTATATATATATATATATATAAAATGCAGTGTCTTCTGCATCTTTTATCAACAATAATACAGGTATGAAAGAGATTATCTCACTTTATAATCACTTAACTGTTTCTCTGACATTTCTGTATATGTCTCATCAGGTCTCTCAGTGAGCGGACCCAGTGCCCTGTCCTCATCCTTTTCTGTCCTGAGACCTGCAGTTTTGTGCTGCGACACTGTGTGTTGCCAACCTTCTATTCATACACACTCTGCTCTAATCCCTCCTGTGCTGATGTGGTCTCCAGCGCTGAGCTGAGCTGATGTAGAACACTGGCCCTCTCTTCCTCTATCAGTTAAAGAATGTGCCTTGCTGGTACTACACAGCCTGTAACACAAGCACTCTGTTCCCATCAAAGCCAGGATCTTCCTGGAGCTCCTTCCCTGAGGCTAACATCTTGTCTCTTTAACTGCAGGTGTAAAATGAACCTATGTCTAATTGAGTGATTTTGCATGGTGTGTTGGTGAACTTTTGATTCCCAACTCACCATGTCTCCATAGATTTCATCTGCGAGGATGGGGATGCAGTGTTTTGATGCAACTGGACCACAGAAGGAAGTACATGTTAGTGTTCTATGAACTTTTATACAGGCATGAGTCTACTACAGTAAGAAAAAAGATTTAAAAATGCAACATGAGATTAAATGAACAGTCTTGATAAAGCTTTAAAGAACGCATTACACTGTACACACCTGCCAGAATATTCTGCAGATGCCCTTTGCTAAACACAGAGCCGCAGGGATTGGATGGGTTGTTCATGATCAGGCATGTCGTCCGGTCATCGATCTGACTTTCCAAATGTTTCAGATCGACCTCCCAGGATTTCTCTGGCTAAAGGATTAAATGGTTTGTTTAGCTGAAGATTCTAAATTTTATTTCAGCAAATAAATTCACCTAGTATGATCTGATTCATGCTTGCTTATGTATTTTAATGCATTCTCTTTTGCACCAGAGACAGTTTCTGGTGTATGCAAAGTCTGAAGTCATGTATAACACACCACAATTGATTTACCCCTGCTCGCTTAAAATCAGACTGATTGACACTTTGCAATTCAGTCCTTGACCAAACTTGAAGGATGTAAAGAACTCAAAAATATAGGGTATTTACAAACCCATGCACCAATAACTCAATGTTTAACATGGCCATAAGTTTCAGTAACCGGTTCCACTCACAATGACCTGCAGACCTTTAAAATTCAGCAGTCTGCTCCGTCTGACTGGTGCCACACTATGTCCTCTTTGAACCCTACCTTACATGCCCGACAGAAAAACAAGCCTGTTTTTGTTCAGTAAAAATAACACACAAATAAGATGTTTAAAAATCTCCTGTAGGGAGTCTTCTATGGAATATTTTCAGTCTTTGTCACTCAAAGTTTCAGGGCATTTTGGATCTTAGTTTATGAGCAATTAAAAAGCTTCTAAAACACTTATGAACTACTACTTGCAGTCACATCATCAATAAACAAGTGAACTAGATCCACTGTCAGCTATAAATGCACATGCCACCGTGTTTAAAAGATGTTTAATCAAAGCCGTTCTTTCTGGATCATGATCAGATCCTTTCTTCTACATATTTTAACCTTTCCATGATGTTATTCTCCATCTTGTCTCCTCTGAGATCATGCTGTTGGATCACTATCTTTATGATGGTCTTTGACACATCTTCAACAGTTTATTTTTTTCAGAACTACCAAGTTAGAAACATTCTGCCTGATGTCTGCAAGGATGTTTGCAATACTGTCTGATCAGTTTGTTGAAAAGGGGGAATAAGGTATAAAAAAGATCATTTACAAAATATAGATTTAAATGGTCTTGAATAAAAGATGACATCTGCACCGGCAATCTATTAACCACAGCCACGTCACACCTAGTGTCAAAGTTGCAGAGTTCACCACTGTAAAATAGTGGCACTGGCCACGCATTGGATCATGTACTGGGTATGAATGCGCGCTCTCTGCACATTTAGGATTAGAGCAGAAGGGCCATTACCCTTGAATCAGCCTAACCTGGTACGACCCAAGTTGCTACAACCTAACACGTTCCACTTGTGCCACCTTCAGTGCCATTTTTACAGGTAAATTCTTAAGGAATCTGTCTTCTTAACTGCAGTTACTCACCAGCAGGTTGTAAAGTCTGACCTGATACCCATAGACACTGCCAGGGTTTTATATAAAGAGAATCCAGGGCAAGGGAACCAGGATGTTGTCTCCTGGATTACACAAAACACTAATGGCTAGTTCTATGGCTTGGCTGCAGCCACTGGTCAAGATCACATCCTGAAACAAAGTGTATACAATGTTCTTACAACTAGTGATGGGACACATTCAAATCTAAAAAAAAGAAGATGACCAAAATGGCACACCTTAGCCTCCAGTGGAGCTACTGGTTTGCTGTAGAAGTTTGCCACAGCCTCTCTGCTCTTCATGTAACCTGATAATGTTAAAGTTAAAAGACTGAATTAATTGTATAGCTAAAAACACTAGTTTTATAGCTGTAATTAGTATTTGTATAATGTTGTAACAAATTGTATTGGTTTTCAGTGAATATTTCACTATGCTACAGCAATAAACATTGAACAAAGACTATGCTAAGTCCTAAAAATATTCATATGAAAATATGGTTAAACAGGTAACAAGTTATCTTGACATGTAGACATGGCATAGAAAACATTCAAATATACTGCCTTTCTCTTTCCTTTATCAGGCTGTTTGTTGTCTTACCTACTGATAGGGCATAGACATTGTATTTTTGGGAATCTATAGCATCCTTCATTGCTGAGCACAATTTTCATCCAGAGGCAAATTTCAAATACAGTTGGGCCCCAAAATACAAACTAACTAAATATTATATATATGATATATTTCATTATATATATATATATATATAGAGTATATATATATATATATTGTTGTTACATATATATATATATATATATATATATATAGTAGTCAGTAGGTAGGTGTGGAAAATACAAACAAAGAATGCTTTCAAAAATGGAAGTGTCTATCAGTTTATTTTCATCAATCAACAAATGTAGCAGAATGAAGAAAAGAGAAATTCTGAACTAAATCATTGAGGTTTGCGTACACCTGCCTTCAAAACAGCATCAATTCAGACACTGGCAACACAAAGCTGAAGGAACTGGCACAGCAGGTTGTTCCAAACATCTGAGAATCAACCGCCAGACTTCGTATAGCTTCACATCCTTCTGTTCTTCATGAATCCAGACACACTGGATGATGTTGAGATCAGGCTCTAAATGAAGACTGATGCCAGCTTAGAAGGCAAAAGGTAGTAACACCCAGATATTGATTTGATTTCTAGATTTTTCTTTTTGTTCATTTTGCATTTTATAAATTGATAAAAATAAACAATTGATGATATATTTTTGAAAGCATTCTTTGTTTAAGGCATTTTTTCCACACTGCCTAAAACTTATATATATATATATATATATATATATATATATATATATATATATATATATATATATAATAGATAGATAGTATGGCTGCAAGGAAACTTCCATAAGGCATGCAGAAAGAAAGGAATAAAGGTTTGTAATGTACAGAAGTGTTAGTGTAAATATTTATGAATATTTTGAATATTAATAATATCTTAATGTGTTAAGTGGTAGTACTTTCTATTTAGCATACTCTCACAAGAATACAGTTTATTGCATTTCACTGTGAGTGTACCAATGGATAGGGCGATCATGGGCTTGTCAGGGTTTGGTGTGAGCTTCATGCCGTCCACAATAGCTCGGATAGGGTTCAGTGTGTTCTTGGACATCTCTGAGGTTCTGACATTCCAGCGTTGTCTTTGGGCCTTCAGCTTAGCAGCACTCACCAGTGCAGGTGCGCTTACATGATGTACACCCTTCCCTTTCAAACCGTTTCCACCAAAATGGTTCCCATTGATACCGTTCACATCAATACGATTTCCATTGATAATATTCTTGGTCATACCATTTCTGTTGACACCATTTCTGTCAACACCATTTTCATCTATACCATTTCCATTGATTTCATCTCTGTGGACCCCATTGCAGGTGACTCTGCTGCCATTCATTCTTACCACATAGGACATTTTCTTGGTGTTGCAGCAACTAAAAAAAAAAAAAACATATATATGAAGGCATGATTTAGAAAGTAAAATATACTTATAAAATTATAGCACAAATAAAACTGAAATTAAATATGAAGTGAGTACAGGTTAATTTATTATAAGCTGTTGCTACTGGCGTTATTTAGTCTACTGTCAAATAGAAATAGTTTTCCCTTTTTATGTTAACTTACATACTATATAAACGGCAATTAATTCAGAATATTAAGGCAGCCTAGTAGCATTCTTTTCAGGGACAAATTAGGATTTTTTAAATAATACATTTATCTATCTTATTACCATTATTTAGTTATAATAGCAAAACTATATAAAGAGCGATAAAGATATAATCACTTCCTTTCTCTTTATAATCATAAATTCTAAGAGTACATTTTGCAGCAACCATTTTAAGAAACCCAATCAAAAAGCAAACTCCACTTCTAGTCAAGAAACATAATCACAATAAAAATGAAAAGAGATTAATAAAGGAATTACTGTTAAACACTTAACATTGACATTAAATAAACAAAACTAATGGATTAATAATTAATTTGTCTCTATATGTAAAAAAGAGTGTAAATATCTTTTATGATAAATACCTTCCAATGTGGCCCAAAAGGAAGTTCACCTTGCAGTGGATGGGACTGAAATCAGACACAGAGCAGTGAGAAGGGGCGTAGGATCCCGGCACCTTTATGTAGAGACCCCCAGGAATGGGAGTAGAGCCATGCCCCTTTCCCCATTGGTGGAGAATGGGGGCTGAAAAAAACAGCCCACTTACATCACAGACAAAACATCAAGCCAAGTTTTTTAAGCTGAACCCCAACAATTAGGTTTAACTCTCTCCAGGAATGCAAGCTGGATTGTCCATTGGCAAAATGCTGTTTTTCTTTGTAGGGTATTAAAAACCTCCCAGTTTACACTCACTCAAAAAGAGCAGTTTGTTGACTAGTCAGATTATGTGCTGTATAGTGAGCCTTGTTTGGGCAAAGTATTTAAGATTTTTAATTGTTTGACCCATATTTATCTGTCTGTCTGCATCTATTTATCTATCTCTTTTGCAAAACCCAGCATCTGCAACACTTAACAATAAGAGGAAGTTGATCTTAAATGGGCTGTTCATGGAAGGTAACGATTTCTGTAGAACTGCAAGTGTTTGGCAAGAAAGGATGGTAAAAATGGCTAACACAAGAAGACTCCAACCCAGCCCTAAAAGTGTTTGCAAGCTGTCTTATACTTAAGTACTGTATTAGTCAAATTTTCAAACTTTGAAGTCATGTTACTATTTGTTTATAGTTTTATAAGTTAATCATGTGCAATAACTGCATTCATTTGGAGATAAAATAAGTGAGATACCCAAACATCTGCAATTGGTTGTGTATATATACACCAATGATTCATAACATTAAGTTCACCTGCTTCAAATTAAAAAGATAAATCTGGTGCTGCAAAACCACCTCCTTCTCATTTCAGGAGGTTACAGTAGTGGCCAGTCGGCATCTACATAGATCCATAAATCCCAAGCTGTGATGGGCCACGTGTTCTTCTGTAGGATCAGACCAAATAGGCAAGCGATTTATCCACACACTGATTAGCCACAACAATACAAAGTCTGACAAGTGAACTGAATAACATTACGTGTATACCTATGTTCATCTGAGCATCATAATGGAACCTTGGATGAAATGAATGGCCAGGTGTGGCTGTGTTGCTTTTCCGAGAAATAGAAGGCACAGGATCCACTACCGGGAAAAGTCGGTAGAGGTATTGTAATGCTTGGGTCCTGGCCTTCATGGGAATACTACTTTGACATGTATCACCAAGCAAAACACTGACGCAAATAAAGTTTACTCATTCATGGTAACATTATTCTGTATGGGTGTGGGTGGGTAGGTGATTGGGAGACACTGAACAAAACATGTCCTGCACCTCAGCCAAAGCTTTGCAGTGTTCTAGAGTAGCAAAGGTGCATGACCTTGGAATGTAAAGCACCAAAAACTCAGGAAGTTGTATAAAAGATATTTGGGCAAAGCTCTCTTCTGAAGGTCAAATTAGTTAAAAGCTCACTTTACCAGGTCAAAATACTCCTGAACTGGTAAACATGTTTATTTCAGTAATGTTCTTTCAGACAAAGTAATGCACAACCAAATTAAACCGGAGTGTTCTTGAGGCTTCATGTAAAATCTGTTACATTTCAAAAAGTGGATGAAAATGTACAATTTTAATATCCAGGTCTTCTTTGTTATAATCCATTTTTAATCATAAAGCACCTATTCAGACAAGTAAATGTGATTTAATGGAATCTTCCAAAGGAGGGATTATATAATGATGGTGAAATACTTAAATAACATTGCATCATGTCTTTACACATCACAAAACAAGTTTACTCTTAAGCCAGATAAATACACATTTAAATGAACATTCTGCATTGGAGTACTGGAATATCCTTGAACTTTAACCCTGGCACCCCACCCCAGAAAAGAAAAAAACACATTCAACCCAAGTCAACATGAGAAACCAAATGAGAGCTGGCACATTACCGAAGCAGAAGAGAGGGTGAGTGTGACTGGGACTTTGAATGGAAACTTTGGTTTCCTATAGTAGGTCACATAATATCACATTCTTCTGAAGAGATTCGCATTCAGTGCTTCATTAAACTCAATCCCTTCAATATTACATTAATTTGGCAATTAGTCAAAAGAAGCATGTCAACATACATTACTGATGCAGGCGCACAAATGGTGCTGTGATAACCCTTGACTGCCACAAACATACGTCACTAAACCTTCAGTGAATGTGATCTGTCGAGTGCGCATCGTTAGCTTTGGTTCGGTGCCATCTGAGAACACACATGCTGAGCTATGACTGGGCAAAAAAAGAAAAAAAAAACAAACAAAAAAAAAACAGCAGTCAAATGAAACATTTTTAAATTCACATTAACTGAGTCAAACATATTCCTCTTCTTCTACCTCAGGCAGCACACGCTGACATGGCAGGATGTAAATAAAAAAATATGGTCATTTAAAATTCTTAAAAGTCTTTCTTGTTAACATATCAAAATCTTGTATTGCTTAAAATGTCATGTCATGTTTGAACATCAAACTTACTGCAGGTTTACAGCTATCCATATAACTGAATATAAAACCAAATCCAATTTATTACAGAGGCCTGCCGCAAAAAACTCACAGTACCACATATTTCTGGTTAATGATCAATATGAACTTGACACCAAGTAAATTACACTACTGCCAAAGTCATGGAGAATAGGCCTTTCCAGGCAGACGACCTAAGCCTTGAATCTCTTGGACGGAACATAATCAGGATCATCACATTCTTGTGTGTCAGAGTCAGAGTCTGAATACAGTAAATTTACATCAAATGATTCATTTTCTTCCCCGTCTTCATTTACTTCTTCCTCCTCCTCAGACGATGGATCATTGGCTCCCTCTGGCAGTGTAGTCCCAGGACACTCCTGCTGGCTCAGTCTGCAAAGTAGCACCTGGGGCTGCAGCCACTTGCAAAATAAGAGGACGCCCTGAGTCTCTAAGGACAGTTTCAGCTTGCCTCCATGGACAGTGTTTGATTCAGAAACAGCATCTAAATCCTGGATTATCGTACCAGCAGCTTGTTCAGAATTGCAGCTTGGGCTAGGAGCTGCTGAAGAAAAGGAGTTCAATGATGAACCTGGCTGTTGGCCTACAGATGCTGTTGTCCTGCAAAGGTTTTTATGGACCGAAAACGTTGGTGGGGAAGACTCCTGTGGGACTGAAGATATAACTGTTGGTAAAGGTGAAATATCATGAGCTGTGGATGCTGATGCAAGAGTGGTGTAGTTCTCTGTAAGATTGACTAATGTTGATGATACTCGTGATAAGGGTGCATGAACTGAAGATACTGGTGAAGGTGAAATTTGTTGAAATGATGTTGACTGAAATAAGGTAGGTAAGACCTGCTCCAATGAGATGGACCCTCCTGATGTTTTCAGTTGTTGGACTGCCAAAGTTGTAGATTTTTTCTGCACTGGAGATTTAAGTGAGGTAATAATGAGCTGGCCTGAGGAAGCTTGAGAAGAGCTAACCAACTGGGCTTCCAGCCCTGAAACATTTGTGGAGGAGGAGTCTTGATTTGAACACAGAGATATGTTTGTAGAAGAGGAGTCTTGGAGTGGAGATACTAAGGATTGTGTTAGACTGTAAGGAGTAGATTGGAGAAGGGGTATGAGAGGTGATGGAGGTGTGCATTCCGAATGAATCAGAGGAGCTTGTCTATCCTGGCCCTTGAGCTCTTCTGAACATTCCAGAAGGATACTCTTCATTTTCTTGCCATGTCTGGAACAGAGGTGCTCTGTTGTTACCTTCTCAGCTTCCTGTTCTGCAGCCAGACCTGGCTCTGCCCTCTGAAAATCCTGCTCTTCTACCACACATGGATCCATGTCAACTTGACATATTTGAGGTCTCTGATCTGGCTTGTGATTCAACATCCTTATCTGTCTTTCTAAATAAACCTTCTCTGAGCCTTTCTGTAGCAATGAAAGTCTTTTATTTTTATTTAGCCACAGGCCTTGCAAGCACGTCTGTGACAGCATCTCTTCTGTCCTTTCTTGAGATGGTTTAAATGCTACACAGGAAGGCCCAAGGGCTGATCGATCACCTTGAGTTCCCTTTTCCCTTTGCCTGCATGTCTCTGTATCGCTATGACTGAAATGATTTGCAATTGCTGAAAAGAGAAAAAAATGTAAATATTGTGTTGTCATGTTACATAATTTAATGGGCACACACTTCTACCAAAATGCTTACCACATCTTAGAAGTCTCTTCAGAGCAGTTGAGACAGATGTAGTGTTAATGGTAAGCAATTGCTGCAGCAACTCTTCTCTTTCTCCCATTGGCCAGGATTGCTTCAGAACCTGAGTTGGTTCACATAAAAAGCATAAATATGTAAATATGAAAAGGTAAATATGAATTGACAAGACTGTAAACAATCTCTCATGTATGTTTATTTTTGTGATTAGGAACAAAAAAGCTTCACTTTTAAAACTTTACATCCATCTATACATTATCATATGCAAAATTATTATTATTCTAACCAGAGTCTTGGATATTAGAAAAGTTTATGAGGTAAAAGGTGGAGAAACAAGCAGGACAGTCAATTAGGGTCAAACATATAAACACATGCACACAAACAGTCACACTTAGATACAAAATGCCATTACCAATGTATCTAGGTTCAGGACTTTGGGAAAAAAAAAATGGAAGATGCACATGCCTGTACATGTCCATACCTGGTCAATATGGGTGGGTTGTGGAAGGACCTTATCCAACTCTTCTAGGTAACGTAACAACCTCTCTTCCAATTTTAGAGCGTAGCTCTCCCCATACCGTTCCTCCATCATGTCCTAAAGCATTATAATAATAAGGAAAATAAAACTGAATGAATGAATGTTCTGTTGTGATATTGTTTGCATTCCATGTTGTTTTGCCTGCACTTACATTTACATTTACGGCATTTAGCAGAGGCTCTTATCCAGAGCGACTTCCATGTCCTAATTACAGGGGCAGTCCCCCTGGAGCAACTCATGGTTAAGGGTCTTGCTCAGAAACCCAATGATGATAGGTAGGATTTGAACCTGCGACCTCTTGGTCCATAGGTCCAGATCCTATCAGTAGACCACCACCACCCACTTGTTAAGTGTTTAGTCCTATGTCTTGTTCTATGTTGTCTCATGTGTAGTGCCATGGAGGAACCTGGAGGAACGTTGTTTCGTTTTACTGTGTACTGTTTATATGAATATGTATATAAAGCCTATTGGACTTGACTTGATAATGAAGACGGGGTTAACTCACCCTGATATAGGTTTTGCGCATATCTGTGTTTTTGGCCAGAGTTAAAACAAAATTCACAAAGTCCTTTTGGGCCTTCTGCATCAGCTCCACATGCCTACGACTCTAAGAAATGCAAACACAACTCATTTATTTCATTACTCAGGAAATCAATCTAGATGATGCAGTCTCAATTATTGTTTTCTTTGTTAATCTTTGTAGTTTTAGTGACATCTAGAGGACATTAGCAAAATTTGCACCTACACTTCCGCGATACTGGGATAGATTCTCAGGAAAGAACCTCATGAGCTTATCAGTGATGCTGGCCACACTCTGGTCATCCCACAGCATCCACATAATTACCTGAAATAGTGTACAAAGTCAAAAAGAATCTGAATACATTAACTGAGTGTCAACATCATTTTCTTTGCTTTGGCTCTCAAGCACAATGGATTTTAAATAAAAAAAATGTTTATATGGTTAAACAGCAGAATATTAGCTTTTATCTATCAGCCGCCACTGGCCGAACACAGACATCATTGTCTTTTTGTGATTGGTCAAGCCAGTCATTATCTGATCCACTTATCCTCACCAGGCTTTCAGAGGGTGCTGGTACCCATCCCAGTGCTCATAGTGAGTAAAAAGCAGAGAACTACCCTAGTTAGTCCTTTGCAGAAGTACTTTCAGGACATTTTTTAAATTATGCAATTTATGAAAATGTATGAAATCAATAAATCATTGTGCTAATATTTTTACAGTGCTGGTCCATGTTCTTGTTATTTAAAAAAAAAAGAAAAATTAATCAGTGTATGTTATACACCACCCACAATCCAACAAGGTCTTACCAGCGTCTTCAGGCCAAACATGATCTTCATGTGTTTGATGGAGGTCACCAAGTGAGGCAGTAATGTGTAAAGAACATCTAGCAATTTTATCACTCTCTCAAAGTGTTTGATATCTCGGACTCGTACAACCATCCAGGCTTCAGCTGCCACCACACGAATGCTCCACGGATCGTCAAGCCTCAGACAGCTCCAGTCACCGTCTAACCACAGAGGGGGGCCTAAAACTTTCACAAAACCAAAAAGGAAGCATTAATCATCATCACTTGTTCAGAAGTGTCTCAAACGAAAGGAAGTGTCTGAAAAGAAAGAAAATTCAGATTTTGAACTTCTGGCTGTCATGTAATGATACAGATACTGAAAGGAACAAAAAGGTTAGCAGTACCAGTACTTTAGTTTTAACAGAGTAATGAAAAATAAAGATGTTCTTTTTAATTGTATAGTTATAAACCACTAAGCATCCTCAGCACTGAATCTAAGCCAGTTTCCTATTAACCAAAACAAACTGTAAAGTGTTTCAGGACTGACCTCACCAGATCTCACACAAGTTAAATACTCTTATGATTATCTGTTTATTTGCATTGTAAGAACAGCACAGCACAGCACACAGTGAACTACAACGAAATTACACCTCTGCATTTCACCCATACACTCACACACACACATGGGGCAGCGGTGGCCTAGTGGTTAGGGAGTTGCCCCTGCATCTGAAGATTGTAGGTTCGATTCCCTCACCACTAGGTTGCCCTGAGGTACCCATGAGCAAGGTACCGTCCCCATCACTGCTCCCTGAGCGCTTTCAATAGCTGCCCACTGCTGCACGTGTTTGCATGGGTTAAATGCAAATGCAAACAGGGGTCCAGTTTCGTTGTGGTTCACTGTGTGCTGTGCTGTGACCTCGCAATGACAAGGGTTGTCACTTTCACTTTTTCACTTCACTTTCACACATACAGCAGGGGGCAGCTATTGAAAGTGCCCGGGGAGCAGTGAAGGGGACGGTTCCTTGCTCAAGGGTACCTCAGGGCAACCTACTGCTCTGGGATTTGAACCAATGGCCACCTGATCCTGGGGCTAACTCCCTAATCACTAGACCACCACTGCCCCTGTATGTAAGGAAATACATTCAAGATGAATCATGGACTTCAAAATACCCCAAGCAGGAGGAAAAAAAATGAAACCACATTTATCAGATTTGTCTAATCAGATTAAGATATAAAAAAATAAAAGAAATACTTTGACTGTTTATTAAAATGAGCTCATATTCATAAGTTCTGGAGAGATGTACTAAAGGAAATCAAAAGAAAAACTGGTCAAAGGCTGAACATTTCTCCACTCCACTTGGCCTAGATTACCCCCCAAATATTTTCAATATTAAAACTCCAGAAAAACCTCTTCTCTGGTAGGAGACACATTTTATTGTTATGGACCCTGAAGAGCCTCTCCACCCTCCCACCTTTAATATCCTCGCTGAAAGAGGGTCCCTTTCAGTTTTATAAGGAGTCATGGTACAGCCTGCCGAGGTTCTGAGCAGCTGTAAGAGCTAACAGCCCGACTCCACAGGTCTGTGACAGTAGATGCTTTATAGTGAAAGGCTTGTGTTTCTACAATCCTTCCCATCTGGCAGCCCTGCCCTGCTGTGTAAACCTGTCTCTGTTCAACAGACACGTGCAAAAGGGCAAATTAACGTAATTCAATAGAATTACAACCTATTCAAATCGAAAATTAACCTGACCAACACAGGACTCACCTTCCAAAACGTCTATCATCCGATTCCTCCAAGCATGTTCAATAATCCACAGAGGTAAATCCGAAATGAGGCTGGAGCAGGTTTTTTCGGACCACAAGCTTTTATCCATCTCAGTGAAGAACTGATCAAACATCTGCAGCAGCAGCAGCAGCAGCAGCAGCAGCAGCAACACACACACACACACTCACTCACTCACTCACTCACTCACTCACTCACTCCCAGCCTGTGCTCCGTTAAATATGGATGTATACAGTGGGGTCTGGTCCCCCCGCTCTGACCCCCATCCCGTCCCCCCGGCGGACTAGTACAGACACGTCCAGCCGGCTGAGCCTACACGAATCTGAGGGTCGAGAAAGTTTAAACATTATAATCAGACCGATATTGAGAAGCAGCTGCGAAAACCATACCGTTTGCTGATTTTACTGAACTTTTCGACCTTGATCAGAACTTTTATTCCCCAGCCTCACCGAACCTGCTGCACTTACTATTACTTTTGGAGTCGGGCGCCAATAATTTTCATAATAAAAGTCACTTTAAATCAGCTTTTCCACATACCTTTAAAATGTGTCTACGTTAAATCGGTGGACGCACATAATTAATTATTATGTATTATTTAAGTAAGATATGCTTATAACAACAACAACAATAACAATCGCAATAATACATAGAAGTTAAAGACCTTTTGTTTTTCTGAAACAAAAGAAAAATTCTGATTAAATCTGAAAATATTCAGATTAAATTCAAAGATGAGAGGCTTGGTTTTGTTCCAAAATGATCATTCTAGCGTACACTACACCTTGTACCCAGAACTATATCTAGGCCTTTTAATGAAAAGCATGTAAAGAAAACTGATTACAGAGAATCAATTCTCATAGCCTTTCCAAATTTTACGTCTAATGTTAAACCATTTTCCGAGTGAACTGATTTTGATTAAGGTAAAAAATATATAGCACTTTTTAAAACAGGAATATATTTGAACTGTGGGCGAACCCTTTAAAAAAACACTCATTTCTTCAACGGGACTTTTATTTGCACGATGTTTCGTCGCCTCGTCAGCGCGGGCTTCGTGTTAATGACGTCACCAGCAGCGCGTGCTGGTTGTTTTTAACGGTGATTCTGCAGAACATGTTTCCATGTAGTTAAATGATCTTCTTCTCTCAGCTGCTTCTGCATCTTCTTTCTCCAAACCAACTGCCTGCATGTCCTCTCTCACCACATCCGGTAACCTGCTCTTTGGTCTTCCTCTTCTCCTCTTGCCAGCCAGCTCGATCCTCAGCATCCTTCTCCCAGAATAATCCTCGACTCTCCTCTGCACATGAGCTCTTAAGTATGTATTTTTGTTTATTTAGGTTAGAGATTCAGTGTACCAGTTTTAATGAGATACTGTGATTAAACCAGAGCTAAACATTAGATTTTTCCGCTTTATCTATCTATCTATCTATCTATACACACTTAATGATGAAGCTATATTAATAATAATTTATTCTATACTATTTATTAATAACAACAACAACAATAATAATCCAGACTGGCCTGTTTCCAGGATGTCTCACCGTGTTGATGATGTAATGAAGCTTTGCTGTGAACTGTCTGCAAATCAACAAGTAAAAACTGCAGTAAAGCATTCTGGGAAAGGGGCACTGACAGCTGGAGGACTTGCTTTTGCTGGTGGTTTGGTAGGGGGTCCACTTGGCATTGCGGTGGGTGAGTATAACTCATGGTAACTGTCAGTTTTAGAAACTAAACCGCTGGTTTCCCGTTCTGTGATTGATCTTTGTCGCTGATTGAAAGGTGGAGCTGTTGGAGGACTACTGGGATGCTGGATGACAAGTGGTCAGTTTAAACCGCTGCCTCAGGTCATCATGGAAATGACAACAGACCAGCAGCAGAAACTCTATGAGGACATCACGGCCCTTTTAACGTCAATAAACTGGACTGACGTAGAACAGCTAACAGCCATTGTACTGGGAAACGCCTCTCTTCAGCAGCAAGTAACTGCTGCTTTATTGAACTACGTTCACAAGGAGCTTCAAGCAGAGGTACATTATGTAGACTGACACCATGTAAGTGTTAACTGTTAATGTATTACCATTTAATGTAGTATTACCATTTAATGTTTGGTCAGTTAGTGATGTCAAAGAGCTGGATTGATTTTTCTCCTGCTGATTATAAATTCATTAATAATTTGGAGTTTACTTTCTAAATTTTTTATCACGTTATGAAGAGTATTAACTCCACTGAAGCAAATTATTCATAAGTTGTACTGTGTTATTTTAAGGAACATCTGTGATGATGCACTGGACTGTAAAGATGATTAAAATAGGTTTTGGGCCTTTAAAACATGAACATTTTAATTAAGTATCTATTTAAATACAACTGCAATATCTGGATTTAGATTAATTTGATTGAGGTATTGATTAAATATTGATAGTGAAAATGATAATATAGCTTTGTTTTGCACCACACAATATTCAGCCACAGAAATAAATTTTTCAGTAATTTATGTGTATCAGTAATTTAAAAATCTGCTGTTTATTGCTAAGTGAGTCTATACATGCAACTGAAGCAGATGCTCAGAAAACTCAGCAGAAAAAAGTTTTTCAAACATATCATTGGGGGATTGGGGCAGCGGTGGCCTAGCGGTTAGGGCGTTAGCCGAATGATTGGAGGATCGGGGGTTCAAACCCCTTCCCAATAGGTTGCCCTGAGGTACCCTTGAGCAAGGTACCGTCCCCATCACTGCTCCCCGGGCGCTTTCAATAGCTGCCCACTGCTGCACGGGTTTGAGTGTGCATGGGTTAAATGCAGAGGTCCAATTTCGTTGTGGTTCATGTGTGCTGTGCCATGACCTCGCAATGACAAGGGTTGCCACTTTCACTTTCACTTTCATTGGGAAAAAAAAGAGGAACGTTTGAAACATTTAAGAAATGTATTTATTACATATTTAGGTCAGACACATAAGGTTAACAGAAGACTCTCCACATTTATCCAACTATTACTGTATCTTCATCAGGAAACTCATAATAAGGCACCTCCAAGTTGAGGGGTGCAGGTCCCTTTCTGATCCTGCCTGAAGCATCATAATGTGAGCCATGACATGGGCAATAGTAACCACCATATTCACCAGCATTTGCAATTGGAACACAGCCTAAATGAGTGCACACACCAATGACAATAACCCATGAAGGATTGAGGACACGGTCTTTGTCGTGCTGTGGGTCGCGGAGCTCCGACATATTCACATTAGCCTCGGCCTCTATCTCCTTTGCGGTTCTGTGGCGAACAAACAGGGGTTTGCCTCTCCACTTAAAGGTCATATTCTTTCCCTCTGGAATATCACCCAGCTTGATCTCAATTTTGGACAACGCCAAGACATCGGCAGAAGCGCTCATCGAAGAGATAAACTGAGTGACCACTGTTTTTGCTGCATATACCCCCACCACGGCTGTGGATGCTGTCACCAAATAGGAGAAAGTTCTCCGGTTTTCACTGCTGTCCTGAGAGGATTTCTTAGGGTCAGACACCTCATGACGACGGTAGTCAAAGAAGTCAGGGATCTTGATATCTGTGTGTGCAAACCGCACTCCATGGTGCCCTAACAAGAAGATAATCAGAAAATATGTCAACAGATAGCAGGTTACCATCTGTTTCAGAGAACAGGTGTAGTCCAACCAACTCAAGAGTCAAGAATAAACTTCCAAGTAGTCACAGAAATTTGGCAGTCAGTGGAATCTTGAGATTTAAAAGACCAACAAATAATCGGAGTTTGATAATAAAAGGAAAAAAAACATACAAACAAAAAACAGTTCTATTCAGTAACCAGAGCTCCGAGTTCCCTGTTATGAAAACTGATTTTTTTTTTTGTCAGGAAAAATCTGAATTCCATATGACTAATATGAACAGCCAGAATCTGTTATTAAAGGAAAACAGGTCATCTTTTTGCTGAGTAGACAACAACAACAACAACAACAACAAAAGATTGATTCCGCAGCCACTTTGCAAGAGTAATATTACTTTAACATGACAACATGGTAAAAAGGGTCAATGTATTTGAAAATTCAATTACACCAACAATCCAGAAACAACGATGAAAAATATAATCATTGTAATGTTTAAAATACAAGACATAACAGTGGGCAGTAACACTACCAACTAAATTATACCTGTGATTTGACATAATAAAAGGCATTATATACACACATTTTAACTGTGAAAGACATGCACATGCCACCTGTCCATAAAACATCAGATCACAGTACAGGTAATGCTGAAATTATGAAAGCTGAAAAAACTGTTGTGGCTCTTAATACAAATATCACTGAAGTGACCCAGTAAATAACAAGAGCATTAAAATGCATAAATTATATTTTGATATATGGGAAGCCCAGTTTAAACATGCTATAAAAACACGAATATTCCATGATCTGGCCCAAAATATACTCAACTTGCTTGATTTCTTTTTTATACTCATTTCGCACCCAGAGTTAAAGATGCTGCGACACAGTGACGTAGCACAGAATCACCAGCTGTTGTGTCAGTGGGTGACCGCTCTCTCTTTCATATTCAACCGAATCATCAACCTCTACAAGAGAGGTTTAAACCCATAAGGACCACCATAACCGAAGCGAGCGTTGTCAGTCGCTCTGAGTGAGTGTTTAACCCCCTACCGCTGTTCACAGCCGACACTCCGCTCCGGCTGTCTTCTCTCCGGTTCGCCACCGCCTGTCCGCTGCTCACAGCTCCGGGCGCTACAGCTCTAATCTGCCGGGGCAGGATATACCTGGGGGCGTTCAAAAAGGGGGAAAGAAACCCCGCAGTTCCGACCAAAGACACCATGTTTCCAGGTCACACCGTCCTTTCCGAGGGGCCTTCACAAAGGTAGCCTGACATAGCCTGACTGCGGTTCATAATACACGCTAATAAAACCATCAGTCTAAATTTCTTTAGTCGTAATTAGCATATTATAGTAAAAAAAAAACAGACAATCAAATGTGTACTAACAGATAATGTTTTTTTAAATTTAAATAACCTGCTACGCTGTCGCTCTCGTGCGTATAATTATAGTCAGGCGGTGAGTGGGACAGCTGTGGTGGGTCCTGCGCGCTGTAAATATTACTGGGACAGGATGGGCGCTCAGCTCGAGTTGGAGGATGAGATTTTTCCGCAGAAAAATAGCCATAGTTTTGGTTTTGGCTTATGTGTTTTTTTCGCTGTACGCTGCATACAATGTGTTTTTCAGTAAGAAGGTTGTTTCTCGGGTTCACCGAGTGGTAAAGAAGGGCCCTGCAGGTGCGTGGAGCTGCATGCTGTGCGTGTCTGACTGAATCACCTCATTTTACTAACTTCCATTTAAACGCGTTATTGGTGCGTTCAGAATATTCAGTAGAGGAACATTTGTCATGTAGACACCAGATGCATACGTTAATATTATCAAAATTTAAATACATTTTCTCTAAATAAATTTGATTAATTGGGTGTACCATCATAGAAAAAGTCAAAAGTAATAGGGTTAGGGTTAGAGGTTAAAGGTTTTTTTTATTTACACCTGTTAACATCTGAGTCCAGAGACAGAGGGTATACAGGAGACAATACTGAAGACTCTCAACAGACCGGGATGCACAGATATTTCTTTGCCAGACTGGAGAGCTTTTGTGTCTTCCTCCTCAGCTTCAGTGTTTTTTTTTCTTATCATTTTATTTATTAATCCAAATCATAAAATCCTTTTCTACAGGTTTGAGTGTGGTCTTAACTAAGAGTGGAGAAATCTTGCTTTATTTAATGTCCCGAAATCTGGGGAAGTGGTGGTTTAGTGGTCAGGAAGTTGGCCCCTGGATTGGAAGGTTGTGGGTTTGAATCCCTGACCAGTAGGTTGCCCTGAGGTACCCTTGAGCAAGGTATAGTCCCCATCACTGCACCCCAGGCAGCTTTAAATAGCTGCCCCTGCTGCACGTGTGTATGGGATAAATGCAGAGGCTGTATTTCATTGTGGTTCACTGTATGTTATGCTGTGTACTCACAATGACAAGAATATTCACTTCATCTCTCAGATATTTTAGTAAGTCCAGCAAAATATGGAGCATAATAAATAGGACATCAAATTACAGAATTATTGGCTATATATATATAAACCTGGCATCTTACTTGTTAGGTTTCTATTTCAGTTTTTCTGTTCTACTTTTAAGTGATGTAGCAGACACCTTCTGCTGTGTCTAAGGGTTTGGTGTTGTCTCAAAAAGCAAAAAGTGATGACTGTCCCTCACCTCAATTGGGTAGCTGCAACTTCAGACTTAAAATGGGATAATTGTGTCACTGAGATGTTATTAATGCATTCAGAGGTTTAATGCATTAACAATGGTTTGAAAAGTAAGTTGGTGATACAAAGTTCATAATGCAAATATTACTGGTTTATCTGATAATCAAAAACAGCCTTTGGTCCTCTGGTCAACTTTGAATATGCTGCTGATAAATGATAAACAGATTTTATTTGATTGATTTAGTGTTTTTTTTTAAAATAAACTTTGTGACCACAAGAATGATTGACTAATTATTGAGGTGTTACAGCCACATGCATTTCTCTCAGGGTAAAAATCAAACATATAATCTTCCTAAACATCGACAGTAGATGGGATTCCTCTGAAGAGCTCATTGACATTAAATGTGGCAGTGTTATAGAATGTGTTATACCCCTTTTCTTTGAAGTCAATTTGTGTAATTACTGCATAGCTGGATCTACTCTAATCAGCTGTCCTTATAAGCATGAGCTGGTAGCACCTGGGACAGCTTGCTTGAACTCACAGAACATGGCAAGTAAGTGGAACAGTAAAGAGGGGTTTTCTGGAGTGATAAATTATGCATAATTATCTAGCAGCCTGAATCTCGATTTGGTGAATGACCGGAGAATGCTACCTACTGAAATACACAGGAATAATAACCTTCCTCTTTTGGCTGCTCCTGTTTAGGGGTTGCCACAGCGGATCATCCGCCTCCTCCTCATCCATTCCCCCTCATCTTCCTCTTTCACTACAACTGTCTGCATGTCTTCATCCACAAACCTCCTCTCTGGTCTTCCTCTTCTTATATTTCCTGGCAACTCCATCCTCAACATTCTTTTCCAAATATACTCATTTCTCCTCTGGACTTATCCAAGGACTTTGTCTCCAAATCATGTAACATGAGCCATCCCTCTAATATAATTGTTCCTTATCCTGTCTATTCTTGTTACTCCTAACACAAATTATAGCATCTTTAACTCTACCACATCCAGCTCAGCTACCTGACTTTTGCTCAGTGTCACATGTATTCTGTCTTAGTCCTATTGACTAGAGAATATCTCCAGCTCTCCAGAATCTCCTCAAGCTGCTCCCTACTTTTGCTACTGACCCCAATGTCAATGTCATCAGCAAACATTTGTATTATTGTCCAAATATTGATTTTGCAAATGTATTACAACGGATGTCCTACCTGAAGTAACCTTCCCCATTTATCTGGGCTTGGGAACAGTATAAGGACATACACTGTGTATCTCTAGTGGCCAGGTTAATTATAGAAGATTTAGTTTAAAGAGCACTTTCCATATATTTAGATCCAGCTCAAAGTGTTCTATGTTTTGCAACAATTCTTAAAACAATAAATAAAAAAAAACACTAACAACACAAAATAAAGTCTTAAAAATAAAGAAATTGTATATAAAATGGTTAAAGTATGGTATAATGTGATGTGAGAAAATGTATTAACAGAAAGTGAATATTCTTGTCATTGCGAGGTCACAGCACAGCACACTGTGAACCACAACGAAATTGTACTTCTGCATTTAACCCATGCACACTGCAGCAGGGGGCAGCTATGAAAGCGCCCAGGTAGCAGTGACAGGGACGGTACCTTGCTCAAGGGTACCTCAGGGCAACTTACTGGTAAGGGGTTTGAACCCACAATCATCCGGTCCTATGGCCAACTCCCTTACCACTAAGCCACTGCTGTCCAGAAAGCTTTCCATAATCATAATTTTTTTAGCTGTTTTGTAAAACTACAGACCATAGTTGAATGATGTATATTCATAGGCAGCATTATTCAACTTTTTGCTGCATACAAACTAAGTGCTGCTTCCCCAGGCCTTTCATTTTAGTAACCTTCAGTAAAGTCGCAGGCTTGCTGCTTAAGTCTTGATTAGGAGTTTAATCTACCAGCCTTTTGTAATGTGTGATGGTTACAAACCATTAAGCACTTCAAGAGCCAGTAAAATAATTTTAAAATCTATTCTAAATGAACCAGGCAGCCAATGTAATGATGTTAAAACAGGATTTATATGTTCTCTTTAACGGTCGGGATTCTGGGTTTGGGCTGAGACCTATAGTTCCAGTGAAGGATAATGTTAATGCTTCAGTATACAGTACAAAGACTTTTTAAACATTTTTGTGGCAAACATTGTGGCAGTTGTTTCAGCATAACTGTACCCCTGCACACAAAGAAAAGTCCATAAAAACATAAATGCTTCAGATGTCATATTCCTGTCACCAACATTGTGATCAAATCTGATCCTAAAATGACAATTTACTAAAAAAAATCCAAGTTTTCTAGTGGGTACTTCACAAAACAGATTTTTTAAGATAGATAACCAATAGAAGGCTATTGTATCTGCCTCTTAAGTAAGAAAATAATAAAGAAGCAAAATTTGGTCATCAAATACATAAGCCAGTTATCTGTGTTTGGGTGAATTTTAGTGAATTTCCATCTTTCTTTTTATTTCTGTCTCAAACCAGCTGTTACAGGTACTGATATAATATTTCATTTGTGATTAATATATTTGGAAAATCTTCAGATTTTGGAAAATAATGTAATTCAGGATAAATAATTTGCATTTGGGCAAATATGTAATACGAATGTCAGTCAGTCAGTCATTTTCTGCCGCTTGTCCCAAATGGGGTCGCGGGGGAGTGCTGGAGTCCAACCCAGCGCACAAAGGGCGAAGGACAGGGGACACCTTTCTCAGGGATTCGTTTGTCTGGATTCTGCTTTGAACACATAACATACTCCTGCAATTAGCCCGGGATGAGTTTCGAGAGGGAGAAGACCACTTTGCATGCATAATGAAAAATGCATTTAAAAGAGCCATGCCTGCCCTAGTAAACGGCAGGTATGCTGTTGCATTCTTCTCGTGACTGTGACTCTGTGCTTGGCTTTATTTAACGATGCACTTCATGATCAAGTGTTTTGCATTGTTACAGATAACACCAAAGCAGGAGAGGAAGAATGGAACCCATGGGAGGAGGATGAGCGTGCAGACGCTATCACTGTGCTTCAGAAACGGAGGGAGGCTTTCAGGTCATATCAAGAGCGCATTGCAAAAAGCAGGCCTAAGAGGTATAAAGTTCAGATCTTGGGAAAAGCAGCCATAGGTAAGTGCCCACTTTCTGCCTCACATTATGGAAGCCATAGATTTATGTGTAATGCAGTCATTTGTTTTTAAATGACTGTCCTGTTCATGAGAATCCACAAAAAAAAAAAATGTGTCAAAGAAGTAGCTATTCTGATTTAAGTGTACGTTTTCTTTCATTTTTACTAGTTGGGGTTCAGGAACTCTGATTTCACATTTGCCATCAGCATGAGGATATGAAGTGTACAATATCTCCTCTGAAGTTGTAAGAGTAGTATTTAACCTGAACTTAAACACATTCAATATTTTGTAGGACTCTACTTGTGGGAACACATTTTGGAGGGCCCTTTGAATCCTACTGACAAAACAGGTCAGTGGCGAGAAGGAGAGATCCAGTCAGGGAAGATCAATTTCAGGTAAGCCATTTACAACAAGAGTTGGTTTAAAAGCCTGCAAATGGTGTAATGACTGTAAGTTTTGTTCTTTCCCCTTTGTTTAAACTTCATTTTGAAGACTGGATTGATCCAACATGTAAAACAGCATGTAACATTTTTCCAAACTACTCTTATCTGATCTCTTATCTTAGCCTGATCTCACAGTTTCTACACAGGCCCAGCAGTGGTGCAGGGTCATGTTCCACTGGACACAGACAGTGTGGTGTTGGTTTTGAATGGACGAGAGCAGCAGAAGATCTCCTACTCCATCCAGTGGCTGCAGCATGTGCAGGCATTAGTGCAGGCCCATACAATCTCTAGAGTGGCTGTAGTTTTATTGGGCAGTGAACAGTGCACTAATGATTGGATCAGCCCTTATCTGAAGAGACAAGGGGGATTTGTGGATCTGCTTTTCCTTGTGTATGACAGCCCATGGGTCAATGATAAGGATGTCTTCCAGTGGCCTCTTGGAGTAGCCACGTAAGATTATGTTTATTTATTGTTATTCATTTGGTCATGCATGTTTTAGTAGTAAACCGGCATTATTGTTTCCTTTCTTTCTTATCAGCTATAGGCACTTTCCAGTTGTTATGCCTAACACTCAGATGGTCAGTTCTGCAAGACCCTACACCTGCAACTTCCTAGGGACGGTCTATAAGAACTCTTCTAGGGAAACCCTCGTTAGCATCTTGAAGCAAAATGGCTTGGAAAAACAATGTCTCACAAATGCTCGAGAAAAGTAAGTTTACCTGAAAATTCTGAAAGCTATATAAGAAAGTCTACCATGCATGAATCAAATGATCAGGGCTGTCACACATACTCAATTAAATTTGAATAATCCATCTTCAGATGCCAATGTTTCAAACTGCCTTCAAATAAATCAACAGTAATAGATGGTGGTTGAAGATATTTTACATTCTCCTTGTTACTGTGATAAACTAAGCCTCATACAGACATATAATAATGCAATTTTTGCCATATAGTATGTTTTTATCATTATCGGGGCAGCGGTGGCCTAGTGATTAGGGCGTTGGCCCCAGGGTAAGAAGATCATGGGTTCAAATCCCAGACCAGTAGGTTGCCCTGAGGTACCCTTGAGCAAGGTACCGTACCGTCACAGCTCCCCGGGCACTTTCAATAACTGCCCCCTGCTGTGAGTGTATGGGTAAAATGCAGAGGTGTAATTTCACTGTGTGCTATGCTGAGTTTCACAATGGCAAGAATGGTCACTTTCACTTTTTAGACTTAGCCTCATAAGCCCTGAAACATACAAATTTATCCTTACATCAGCCCCACATTTTCTTCTTATAATAAAACTTATAAAGATGAATATTAATGCCTGACAGGTTCATTTGCTTCAGCAACCAGACTCTGTTGCCAAATAAGTGATTAATGCACCGAGCCAGCGTAGCTGTAATTCTGCATTTCTGATGTGTCTGAATGAATAACATTTTCAAACAAGTCCAGGTTTAGAATCAACCACTTCCCATTTAATAATAATAATAATAATAATAATAATAATAAGCAGTAGTAGTAGCATTAATGTGGGTGATGGTGGTGATAGTAGTAGCAGTAGGTTCAATGTAAAAAACAAAAACAAAACAAAACATAATAATTTCATAATAATAACATCATAATTTCTCAGTTACCAGTATAGTTCTAACAATATCCATCCATCCATCCGTTCATTTATTATCTTAAACATTATTAATCCTGAAATATGTTTGATACTGCTGTAGGGAACTGCCTTTCAGCTTTTGTTATGTAGTTATTTTCATGTTTGTTGAACATGTTTGTTCTGTATTTAAAGGATCCTGAAGGGCTTTAGTCCTTAGACCAGAAGTTGGATTAGAAGATCTATATGTATATATACTGTCCTATAATAAATGGTCATTATTTATTTATTTGCAGTTGAGTCCGACCAGGTGTAAAAATACATTAAGGCATCATTATGTATTGCAGTTCTAATGTTTTTGGGGTTTTTTAAAATCAATTTAGCAAGTTGCAGCTTTTACACAAGAAATCAGTATTCTCAACATGACTATGTCCTTGCTGATGCAGTCCTTGTTCTATACCTGTGTTAGGTGGCTTCCGCAGGAGACAGCGGACACCTCCAGACAGTACCAGATGGCTTTGGCTCAGAGTGACCTGACTCTGTGCCCAGTCGGAGTCAACACTGAGTGCTATCGTATCTATGAGGCATGTGCATATGGCTCTGTGCCCGTGGTGGAGGACATACTGACTCCTGGAGCCTGTGCAGACGGCCGCAGTTCCCCCCTCCGCCTTCTCAAAGACGCAGGAGCACCCTTCATCTTCCTCAAAGACTGGAAGGAGCTGCCAGCCATCCTGGAAAAGGAGAGAGTGATGAGCCCAGCAGAGAAAACTGAGAGGAGGATGAGGCTGCTAGAATGGTACACTGGATTCCGTCAGCAGATGAAGGAAAAGTTCACAGAAGTTCTGGAAGAGGTCTTCTTTAAACTAAGCTAATTTGGATGCTTCATCTGAACTACTGTCCCTGGTGTTTGTGCATCTTTTGCCATGTTACCAAGCAGAATGTTGTTATTTAGTAGATATTTAACTGTACATTGGGTGCAGCTTTGCTGTTAAATTGTTTTCATTTTGCTGCTATACAATGATGCATGTTATTGACAATAATGAAATAATTTTACTTCCATGTCCATCTCATATCATAGGTGTTTTATTTTTATGTTATAAATTGCAATGCTGTAGAACTAATAGAACTGGACCTAATTAATTCATTGTGTTCATTTGAGTTCAGAGGTAAGTGTGGTGACCTACCTCTGTTAGTGTTTGCACTTAAACATACTTTAAAAAAATTACTACTTTAAAACATTACTACATCTCAATAGTGAATATATGTAAGGCTGGATCTACAATATGAAGAACAAATAAAATGGAAAGAAAAAACCACAAAAAAACAGTCTGTTGGAAATAACTAAGTTATGTATTTGATGTGTTTATTCAGTCTTGGGTAAATGGTTCATATGGTTCATATTTATGGATTTAATATTTACTCTGTGTACTTGTTTATTTACACATTTGAAGTTATTGCAGAAATGATAAACTCTCTTTATACATACCCTTCATTCTCCTTAAGGACTGGAAGGAGCTGCCAGCCATCCCGTTGAAAAAGGAATATAAATTAGACGCACTATTGTGCAAAAGTCTTGGTTCACTGTTGCACCCTTCGTCTCTTTATTTTTAGCTGGGAAAATGTAACAAAAAGTGCAGTGATTTATTTTAACGTGCAAACATGCATGTAAACTCGGTGTATAACACCAAGAATGTTTAATTCTAATGAGCTTTAAAGTCCATTTTTGATATGAACACTTATTCTCCAACACAGTCTGAATCTCTCATTTCTTTGAGTCATCTGTAGGAGTTGTTCTCCAGGCTTCTTGAAGGACATTCCAAAGCTCTTTCAATGCTTCTGCTGCAGAAAGTGAACAGGGACTGGGATTGAAAATGAGAGCCTTGGAAGTCCTTCAGGACGTCTGGAGAAATACATTAGGGGGACAGTCTGGCTTTGTCTGGTGAAGACTTCTGCACAGCGGAAGTGGGGCGTGTATGGACTCTTGTGTCCACCAGGGGGCAGATTGTGTCTGAGTTTGGACTCTGTGTGTTCAGTCGCCTCTCTCTGACTTTCAGTCCAGATAAAGGCTCCCTTTGATTTTTCAAAGCAAATTTCATCCCAAAAAACCATTTTACAAATCCGATATAGACTCAGAGCTTGATCAAAGGTCCTGTTTGGCCCGCAGT